>JAVJIF010008392.1:0-147507 GCA_038442645.1 Agave tequilana
AGATTTCATGAGTTTTTCACTACAACATTTATCTAATTTTTCTCACACAAGCTTGAGCTTTCCATAACTATATTTATACTCTAGGATCCTTGTTGTGAGAGAGTTCATTTTTGTGATCAAGAGAAGTGATCACAAGTATTTCACCCCTTGTATTTGAGGAGTTGTAGAGGTTGCAACCTTGGCGAGCTTGCGGGTTTGCTTGTATTATTTTTTAGGGAACAAGTGAGGGACTTGCGGTCCAAAAGTTCTTGAGGGAGCTCGTTGTAGGTGTTGCGACACCGAGTGATCTTGTGGGATCGATTATAGTAAAAATCCTTCATAGTGGTGAAAGCGGGAACGTAGAGCAAATGTGCTCGAACCTTAAAACAAATCTCTCGTGTTTGCGATTGCTTATCTCTCTCTTACTTGTTTGATATCTTGTATGCTTGTATTCCTAGTCTATTCCTTACATGCTTGATATTGTGTTTTGCTCATACTAGCATTGAACCAGAGAGTTATAGTTGCACCTTAACTCTTAGTCTAGAGCAATCTTGAAGAGAAGTTCAGAGCCCTTCACTCTTTAGTTATACGTTGTGTGATTGCTTTAGTTTGCATAATAAGTTTTAATTCCGCATTGTTTGACATCAGATTAGCTCATCTATTCATCCTCCCTCTAGGTGATTTACATTTCTCTCCCCTCATTCCCACTCACTACAACTGAACCCACTACTCCCTTCACTTACCATAACTCTTAGGGGTTGCCTAGAAGTGTGCGATGCCTATATAAGAGACAATTCTACCATTCTCATCCTTACTCAAACCATATTGAAAAATCCAAGTCTCTCTCTTTCCCTTTCTTTCTCACTTTCTCTTCCAAACTTAGATTCTGATGTGCTGGACGAGGAGAAGAAGATTCAGACTGAAGGAAAGCGTTTCGGATAAGTTATTTTGCATTTTCGTAGGTTTTAGTTCTTTGTAGCGTTTCATCGAACACGTAGTACATACTGATTAACACTACTAATTCACCATGAAAAACTGTTCTAAATTCCAATAAAATTATGTAGAATACCTAAGATATATCTCTTAATTATCATAATTTTTAATTGATTTTTAAATTTTTATTTTAATTTAAAAAAAGAAAAAACTGGGCTGTCTCGGCCAGAGCCAGCCCAGGCTCTGGCCAAGCCTCATTAGGCCAGGGCTTGGTCCAGCCATACCAAACCCATTCCGGGTCTGGTTATATGCACCAGACCCAGTCTGGATCTGTGATAGCACAAATCCGGATCCGACCTGTTTTAAAAAAAGAAAAAAAAGGAAAGAAAATAAAAGGAAAAAAGAAAATCAGATAAAAAATATATATAAATGCATATATATAGAAAATTTTACAGTGTCAATTTACTATAGCATTTTACTATAGCAGTTCCTGAGCCAAACTCATTACTTTAGCCGACCATTACTGTAGCAAACAGACCCGTTAAGCCTATTATTGTTTTTTTTATTGATTTTAGGCTTATTTAATTTAGAAAAATTTGAAATAAACTTAGAAAATTCCAAAAAATTCACAATAAATCAGGAACTGAATTTGAGACTCTGTAAAATTATTTTTAGAGTATTATTACTTAGAATAATATGAAATTAAATATTCTTTATAATCATTATTTAATGGTTGTTTATTTAAAAATTTCCAATAAATTTCTAAATACACTAAAAATGAAAATTTTTAAATTCAGTAATACGTAAATATTATACATTAATTTATTGGTTTATGCATGTATTTATGATGAAATTATATTTTTAAATGGTTGCTAAATTTTAGCAAATTGAATTATTAGAAAATGTTAACCAACTAAATCTATAATTTAATAAATACTCAAAATTATATTCTTATTACTGAATAAGTAACCTGTCAAGTCTGCTAATTAACTCACACAATATTTAGGTTGCGAATCTTATCCAGAGTCAGTTGCAGTTACGGAAAATCAGATTCCGATGACATCAGGCAAGTGTACACGATTTTTCTCCTTGATTTTCCTGTTGAATTTAATATTGTCCATTATCTATTAATTCTCTATGTCATCATGTTCCTGATTATCGTTAACATCTTGCAATCACGTTTATATCACCAGCAAGTTCTTGCTCCTATTATACAGTTAGTTATTATTCATTGGTTCCTTCCCGACTTCATCTTGTGATAGTGTTACATCGCCTTACATATTGTGTTTGCGTCTCATTCATGTACATGCATGCATTCAGCTAAAATTAACATGATTTTCTTGTATGTGATAGATCTAGACACGTAAACCTTTATTGATTGTGACTAACTTTATGACTTTGGTTATTCGAGGATAATGAATAATGATAATTGAATGTAATGACTATCTTGATTGTTTAGATTTCCAAAAATTATTGAGGATTTAATATTGAGGAAGATGATTATATTCTAAGGAATTATTCGAGAATATTTCATTAGATTATGAACATATGACATGACCGATTTATTATGACCTTTGGATTACATGACTCTGATATCACTTGCATTACTTTGCATGCATTTGGTATCACTTACACAACTATATATTTGTCACTTGATATTGCCACTGTCTACATTATCCCATGATCTTGATACACATTATTTTCACTATGTGATACTGATATCCGTGATCATGACCGAGTTATCTGGTATTCACTATCTGTTATTGATATTCTTGATTCTGGATCATATATACTGAGTCACACATTATTTTGCACTTACATTGATTAATGAAATTAACCAAGCTGGGGTTACTGGAGGAGACTGTAGCCAGAAAAATTCAAGGAGGTGTGCTTGGAAGGGCGACCCCTTATGGGTTTGAATGTCACACGTGTTCTTATTATTTATGCGTGCTCCTTTTAATACATCTGACATGATACCTGAGTACAGTAAACTGTTTCTCTCTACTATCAGGATCCACTAACACATCACTTATTTGATATACAGTTGTCCTGTGGGATAGGCACAGGATGGTTGCATTAGTCAGGGTAATAAAACACGCTAAACATATACACTTGCATCATATCCTGCATTGCCTTCAGTGATCTAATACCTAACATACATTTTCATGATACTGATATTTGAAACTCATGTGACATGCATTATCTTGACTACATGATGTTTCTGGGCTTACTATGTTATTTTATCTTATGATCTCGTGTTCTTGTGATCTTGTGATTATACGACATAATAGTTACTCGCCCAGGCCATCTCACGTTCATTAGATACTTGTCACAGCATGCATGTATGACTTTCTTGTACATGATCTATCGTCTTATTATCTCTATTATTGTTATTAGTTTTATTTTCGATACTACCCAACATATCGTACTTCTTATTTCAATGCCCTACTTGTATTGTTACTGTATTTTCATATTCTCACTTTTATTATTTTTTTCCTTCAATACTCTTGTTGATCCACTTCTGACGAACCATTATTATTATTTTTTAGTATCTAGATCAGCAAGCCGATATAGTGAGTTGATCGTAGAACATATTATGGTTCAGTTATTCTCCGATGAGTTCACTTTCTTTTTCTTGGCTTATCCTATTCAGATATAGTGGATGATACTGTTCATGTTTTAGTATTTCATATATGTAATTTTATCCTTGCGTTTAGTTGTATATGCATATATGTGTGCTAACAGCCTAAGGTACTCATGGAAGAGATTTCACTCTTCGTGAGTATTTGCTGGCCATCATCACGTACTTGTATTCTGTAATTTGTGAAACCGACTGTGACATAGTTTTGTTGGTATCAGAGCCAGGTTAGTCATATACCATATATACAATCAGGTCACATATATGATAATCATTCATGAAATTATCTGAGTAAACAGTCATTCAACTTCTTTCTCTGACTTCATACTTATACAATAAGTCCCCGAGAACCCTTGAACTGTTACCCTGATGTGACTTTTTTATCCATATAGTCATCGTACCTACTATGCCCCTAGATTATGTCCGATTAGAATATTCTTGGTTTAGATTGATAATAGATATATTGAGGTTTTTACCTAATTATTTGGACGAAGAGGAATAATTGAGAGGATCCTTGTGCAATTATCTTGCAGTTAATTTTATGAGAAATTTTGGATCTGAAATTTTTGAGATACATGTCTACAAGGGAATCATAGTAAGATGGTGGACTTAAAATAATAATCATGCCTGAATTAAATAATGATCAGATTACATCATATATAATGGATTTGGAGATATAGATCTTGGAGTGATAATCAGATCAATAAATGGAATCATTGCCTTAGGCAAAATATGACTATACCTTGGATCAGATTGCTTTGAGTTAGTTTTTGAGGGTTAGAATCTTAAAGTTTCATATTTAAGTAACATTTGAAGAATATCTATCATAATTTGAGTTTTTTGAGTTAATCCTATGTCTCTTAAGAATATTATAATTGGAATATCTTGCTAATCTAAGAATCATGTGATCTTTTGATTGAGGAATCATAGATGAAAGGAATAGATAGATCTGAATTCTTATGAAGATCAATGAATTTAAAACTCAAACTTTGAGGATCTGAAGCAGGAATATAATAGCGAGATTATAAAGATTAATCTGAAAGATATATTGAGGATTAAGACAAGGACTAATTAATATCATTGGCACATTTTTGAGGACTTATAATTACTGATTGTTGATACCTGATCTTGAAAATTTTCATCAGTGATTGCTACCTTGACTAATGATCTTCTAGTAGTAACTGTGTGATCTAAAAATTGTGTTATTGTGATACTGTGAATGTGTATAAAACATGTACTCAAGGATTTGAGATTATTTGGGATCTTAATAATTTTAAGGATATAATAATCAGGGATGAATATTATTGAGCAATATGTAGTGATCTCAGAGATAACATAATTTTAGAGTGATATTACAAGAAAGGTAATATAATTGAGATATGTGAAAATTTTGTTCGATGTGATCAGAGTAGATCAAAAGAATTAAAAGAATAAATCAGCAGAGTATGATTACAGATAGACTTTAAGGATTTGATTTATAAATTGTGAAAGTAATCTTATCAGATGAGCGTGACTATAGTGGATTGGGACACTAGAATAATATTAATGCTGATCGATTATGAATTCTGAAAAGTCAATTTGACCCCCAGACTTACGGTGATACTCTTGGCAGTTGAATACGTTGAATCATGACTCATGTTTGACTTAGTATTGGGTTACATCATATTGACGCGACTGCGGATCTAGGACAATTCTAACTCTCATAGATACTATTTTGATTCATAAGTCGATGCCTTGCTGAATTTCGTTCGACGCCTTGCTGAATTTTGAGGACGAAATTCTTTTTATAAGGTGAGTAAGATTGTAACCCTCGGTCTCGATGTACGTGTGTCAATACTGATATCTGATATCCAATTTAATCGTTCTGATATCTAGATTAAGGCCATTTTTCTTAAGATATTATTTTCTAGTATTTAAAATTTTTTTGAATTTTTCGAAAATTTTTGAAAATTATTGGAGAAGAATCTCAATTCAGGGTCAATTGGTATCACGGACTAACTCTGAGATTTTTAATTAATAATTGAGAATAATTTTAGAGATCTGACTTCACAACAAGGTTCATGGCCATTTTCTATTTTTATGAATTTTTGATGATTTTTCTGAATTTTTAGGAGTTTAATCCAATAAAATAAAATTAAATATTGAATTATATAAAAAATGCAATTAAAAATAAAAAATAAAATAAAAATTTCGAAAATTATTGCAACTGCTGGGACTTGAACCCAAGTCAGACAAGAGGGAAAGGAGTGGTTAACCATGATGCCACATTAGCGTATGGTAAAAAGGCCTATGCCCATCTATTTAAACCTCCTTTTAACTCTCTTCATCTTCTCCAACTTTTTTCTCACTCTCTCTAACTTCTCTCACACTTTCTCCCCCTCATTCCCATTCATCGCAACTAAACTCACTACTCCCTCCACTTACCCATAACTCTCAGGGGTTGCCTAAGGGTGTGTGGTGCCGATATAAGAGACAATTCCACCATTCTCATTCTACTCAAACCACATTAAAAAACCCAACTCTCTCTCGTTCCTCCTTCTCTCTCACTTTTTCTTCCAAACTTAGCAAGATTCTAAAGTGCTGGACAAGGATAAGAAGATTCAGATTGAAGAAAAGCGTTCTGGATAAGTTATTTTGCATTTTCGTAGGTTTTAGTTCTTTATGGGATTTCATCGAACACGTAGTACATACTGGTTAACACTACTAATTCACCACGAAAAACTTGTTCTAAAATCCTAATAAAATTATGTAGAACACCTAAGATATATCTCATCATTATCATGATTTTTAATTGATTTTTAGAATTTTATTTCAATAAAAAAAGAGAAAAAACTAGGTTGTCTCGGCCTGAGCCAGCCCAGGCTCTAGCCGATCCTGGTTAGGCCAGGGCCAGGGCCAGGTCCAGCCAGACCAGACCCATTTCGGGTCTAGTTTTGTGCACCAGACCCAGTCCGGGTCTATGACAGTACAGACCCGGATCCGACCTGTTTTCAAATAAAGAAAAAGAAAAGAAAGAGAAAAGAAAATCAGATAAAAAATATATATATACATATATATATATATAGAAAATTTTACATTAGCAATTACTATAGCATTTTACTGTGGCTGACCTAGACCCAAGCTCATTACTGTAACACACCCGATACTGTAGCAAATAGACCCATTAAGCCTTTTATTGATTTTTATTGATTGTTAGGCTTATTTTAATTCAGACAAATTCAAAATAAACTCAGAAAATTTCAAAAAATTCATAGAAAATCACAAACTGAATTTGGGACTCTATAAAATATTTTGAGAGTATTATTACTTAGAATAACATGAAATTAAATATTCTTTATAATCATTATTTAATGGTTGTTTATTTAAAAATTGCCAATAAATTTCTAAATATCACTAAAAAATGAAAAATTTTAAATCAAGTAATATGTAAATATTATACATTAATTTATTAGTTTATGCATATATTTTATCATGGAATTATATTTTTAAATGGTTGCTAAATTTCAGAAAATTGAATTATTTGAAAATATTAACCAACTAAATCTATAAGTTAATAAATACTCAAAATTACATTCTTATCGCTGAATAAATAACTTGTCAAGTCTGCTAATTAACTCACACAATATTTAGGTCATGAATCTTATCTAGAGCCAGTTGTAGTTACGGAAAATCAGGTTCCGACGATATCAGGCAAGTGTACATGATTCCTTCTCCTTGATTTTCCTGTTAAATTTAATATTGTCCGTTATCTATTAAATTCTCTATGTCATCATGTTCTTGATTATCGTTAATGTCTTGCGATCACGTTTACATCACCAACAAGTCCTTGCTCCTATTACACGGTTAATTATTATTCGTTGATTCCTTACCGACTTCATCTTGTGATAGTGTTACATCGCCTTGCATAATGTGTTTGCATTTTATTCCTGTATATGCATGCATCCAACTAAAATTCACATGATTTTCTTGTATGTGATAGATCATGACACGTAAAACTTTATTGATTGTGACTAACTTTATGACTTGGATTATTCGAGGATAATTGAATAATGATAATCGAATGTAATGACTATCTTGATTGTTTAAATTTCAGAAATTATTGAGGATTTAATATCGAGGAAATTGACGGTTATATTCTGAGGAATTATTCGAGAATATTTCATGGATTATAGACATATGATCATATCAATTTATTATGACCTTTGGATTACATGACACATATATCACCTGCACTACTTTGCATGTATATGGTATCACTTATACAACTATATATTTGTCACTTGATATTGCCATTGTCTACATTATCCAATGATCTTGATGCACATTGTTTTCACTATGTGATACTGATATCCATGATCTAACCGATTTATCTGGTATTCACTATCTGTCACTGATATTCTTGATACTGATTCTGGATCATAAACACTAAGTCACATTATTTAGCACTTGCATTGATTAATGAAATTAACCAAACTGGGATTACTAAGGGAGACTGTAGCAAGAAAAATTCTGGGAGGTGTGCTTGGAAGGGTGACCCCTTATGGGTTTGGATGCTACACATGATCTTATTATTTATGCGTGCTCTTGTTATTACATCTTACATGACACCTGAAATACAATGAACTATTTCTCCTTGCTATCAGGATCCACTAACGCATCACCTGTTTCATATGTAGTTGTCCTGTGGGATGGAGCACAAAATGGTTGCATTAGTTAGAGTAATAAAACATGCTAGACATATACACTTGCATCATATTCTGCATTGTCTTCAGTGATCTAGTACCTAACTTACATTTTCAGGATACTGACACTTGAAACTCATGTGACATGCATTATCTTGACTGCATAATGTTCCTAGACTTACCATGTTATTTTATCTTGTGATCTCGTGTTCTTATGATCTTGTGATTACAAAATATAACAGTTGTTCATCCAGGACATCTTATTTCATTATATACATAACACACTATGCATGGACGACTTTCTTGTACATGATCTATCATCTTATTGTTTCTGTAATTGTTATTACTTTTAGTTCTTGATACTGCCCAACATATCATACTTCTTATTTCAATGCTCTACTTGTAATGTTATTGTATTTTCATATGCTCTCTTTTACTATTCTTTTCCTTCGTGTACTATTGCTGGTCTGCTTCTGACGAACCATTATTATTTTATTAGTATCTAGATCAGCAAGCCAATATAGTGAGCTGATTGTAGAACATATTCTGGTTCAGTTGTTCTCCGGTGAGTTCAGTTTCTTTTTCTTGCCTTATCTTATTCAAATATAGTGGATGATATTGTTCATATTCTAGTATTTCATATATGTGATTTTATCCTTACGCTTGGTTGTATATGCATATATATGTGCTATCCTGCTTGTTATTGATAGCCTACGGTACTCATAGAAGAGATTTCACTCTTCATGAGTATTTGTTGGCCATCGTTACGTACCTGTATTCTATATTTTGGGAAGCAGGGTGTGACAAGATCTGACCTTCATAAGCCCATGTTTGGTGCCGGTATTATTCCTGCAGTAGAAGTCAGCGTTTCAGGCTAATTTTCAGCCATATTAACCCCAGTTTGAGCCGTTGAAACTCTTAGGTAATTTCTGAACTTATGTACCAAATTTTTATCATGGGATTTTACTTTTATGGCCGATACTTATATATTTATGGTGATGAAAAAGAAGATGAATGGGATATGTATGTGGTTATTTAATATTTTTGGGTTCTGATGATCATTATGGGTATGCGAAGTAGGAAAGCAATCTTGAAAGTTTCTTCAGTTATTTTGTTTTGACTTCTGAATAGAAGCATCACTATGCCTAATGAAGCCGGTTGGAAAAGCTTATTGTTGGAGAAAAGACAGTCATATTGACTATCGATGTTAGTTTGTCTTAAAAGATCTTCTTCGTACTTTGTATGCTCCACACCTATATTCATCTGAGGCAGATTATAAAGAGCCAGAAGTTATTGATGAATCAAAGCCAGAAGTTATTGATGAGCTAGAGCCAGAAGTGTTTGGTGGGAAAATTGAAGGTGTGTGTAAATTCTTTATTTGATTGTAAAGAAAATTACAACAGATCAATAATCCGATTACAAGAGAGGGAAGATATTTAAGCTTAGATCTCCCCTTTGTTTAGTGCCGGGTTCTTAATGTAGCGATGGAAAGTGAATCTTATTTTTCGTTGACCGGGTGAACGTCGAAACCTATTGGAAATCTTCTCTTTGGACGGTGGACGAAGTAACACAGCTTCTGTCTAACAAGAATCTCAAAGAGACTTTAGGTAAGAACAAACTTGAATTGAGCAAGTTGTTTGAAGAATTAAACTTTCTCTTTTAGTTAGAGGTCATGGTCCTTCTATGGCTTATGACCGAAGTTCTTCTGACTAAAAATTTTTTCGACCCTCTTCCATAGCAAACTGGGCTATTTATAGAGGCTTCAGGAGGTAAAAGTGTCCCCTAAAAATACTCCATAATGGGGTTAACTCTCTCATTACGTGGACAGTAATTGAACCAATAATAAGGGCAGTGATTAGTCTCTAAAACTGCATATTTTATACCACATCTTCACATTTATTTCATATTAAATTCTGCTAATAAACACCTCTCTTGTATGTTTTTAGGTCCATGGTGTGCAATGAAGAAGAAGACCCTAAATCACCATTTAATGGGTGATTAAAGGCCTATAATCTAGCCATTGACTTTGAAGAGCTGTTTTATCAAAAGCAGGGGCTGAAAACCAGAAATTAGGCACTGACACCGATAGAAGACAGACGGGACAGCGCGCGGCCTAAAGCGCCGCGCGCGGCTCTTCTCTGCGGCTGTACGGGCGCGGCCGCGCCCGTACTTTGGGCCAGGGTTTGCCCCCTCGCCCCCTTTTCCCTGGTGCCAATAAATACCCCCTGGACTTTCAGAGCAAGAGATATGAAGAGTTTAAGATAGTTTTCATCTCCATTTTGTAGTTTAGGGTAGTTTAAGTTAGTGTTCTTCTTCTTCCTTCTTTGTATGTTTCATTTCTTTTAGATCTTATAATAGAAGAGAGAGTGGTACATGGTGAGGAAGCAAAAGTGCTTGTAATAGAAGGTGGCAATCTATGAAAGGTGCTCTCTTAACTTATCTTTGTTTTCTTCTCTAACTCCTTTTACATGTTTAGCTAATTTCTCTCATGACAACTAACTACTAAACGCTAACTTACTAACTTCTTACTTGATAATCCACATGAATCTAGTAGCCTCTACTTAGCATTGCTCTTACAAGAGCCATTGATGGCTCATGATGATGGATCTAACACTCTAACATCTAAATCTCTAACAAGCTAATATTATTTTATTTCATGCTTACTCTTATTGGGTTTGATGATTTAAGTGTAGCTTAAACTTGTTGGTTGAATTTGGATGTGAAAGTTAACATATGAGCCATGCTTTGTAACGCTCTTGAACCAAGGACTAGTGATTGCCAAGGATACATGTGAGGCAACTATCACTAAGGTTATCATGTTAGTGGAGTCATTAGTAGTTAGTAGCCATGGGTTTTCTTTATCTTTTCACTTTATTTTAGAAATATTATCAAAAACCACAAATATCTTATATTCTATGTTTCCTACTTCTTTGTGTTTCACCGTACTTCTCTTTTCATTCTTTATTTTCTTTTCTTTTCATTCTTTCAAACATTGAAGAACTTCTAACACACACGTGAATCAATCGGTAAAGCTTCTGTCGCCTCCATCCTTATGGATTCGACTCATTTTAGCCTCTATGCTATAACAAAAGTATCGAGGAAGCCAAAGCACACACTCTTTAAATATCAATTTCAAAACATAAACTTTCGTGCGCGATTTTTCCCCCGACAAAATTTTGGCACCGTTACCGGAGATGGGAACGGTTTGATTTCACGTTTTTATTAACCTTTCTTCTTTGTTTTTGGTGTGCAGGTTAAATTTTTAGCATTGTAGAAGTTCACACTTGCTCTTGTGTGGTTGGGTAAATTCTTGTATATTCTTATACTCTGCTGCTAATTTTTGTTTATATCACTTGTGCACTGTAATAATTTTAAGAACTAAAATATAAAATTGGATGCTTTAAAATGGTTTAGACATTTGCATCTAGGCACATGTCAATTTCAATTCCAATATACTGTATTTTGTTCTTGTGTTGTTGTGATCTTGACGGAGGTGTACATATTGCATTGCATATAGTATAGGACAAACACGTGGGTGATTTACTCTCTTTGTGTGTTCATTCTTATCTATATTGCATACTTGCATGAAGTAAACTTAAGGACAAAACCCAATACAACATAAGGTGGGGAAGTCATTACCCTCCCTTAGCCTAAAAATCACCTCCCCACTCACACAACCCAAACCTAAATAAACTTGCTAGATGTTGGCCCATAGGGACATCTCGGGCTCATTTAGGAGATTGACCTAAGGGAGAAGTTGTTAGAAGTTGACTTTTGTCAAATCAGTGTTTAATATTAGGGATTGAGAGGCAAAATCTCGAAGAACAGTAGTTTGGCATAATTAGGCCCGTGGCTCCGGCACAAATACCTCCCACTGATCTTGCCCCTACCTGATCAATTAACTCATGGTCAGATTCTGACAATATACCCCCCGTGGACAGTCTAACCAGTTAGGAGTCATCTAGGTCTAAGTCAACCCTAATATAGGCTTGTTTTCTTTTCTTTGTTCGTTTGTTTGTTTGTTTGTTTGTCTTCTTTTTTTGTAAATTGTGAAATAGATTTTAACAATAATAATTCTTTTAATCATAATATGAATCCATATTTCACCCCGACCTCATTTGACTCGGATAACTCTAACCCGGCTATGTACAATATGAACCAACCATATATGCCGGTTTGGGATTATCCAACTCAATATGACCCGTACCCCTAATCTTATGACCATAATTGTCAAAATAATTTCAACTCTTCATAGAGAATGAGGATTCACCTCCCTCGAGATAAATTTTCAACCACCTTGTCCACAATTTTCATTCCTCGATTTGGATCCATATCCTCCTTTTCATGTTCCACCAACCAAAGAAAATCCAATTTGGAAAGGAGTATGGAAGCCATTCTTGAGTCCCAACAATAAATTTTGCTCAGTTCACAATCCTTCCCAAATCAAACTCCATATACTTCTTTTCTAGAACATCCAATTGAAGAAGAATCTGAGCTAGAAGAGCTGAAAGTCTTTTGTGAAAAATTGTAACGATTTCAAAATATGCTGGACTCATCATCTCAGCCAAAATTTCAAGAGTCCTACTCATTTTTTCCAATCTCACCGATTCAAAATGAACAACCATCAATACTAGACTTGAGTATGGAACCCTTGAGTAAGTCCGACCAACAATCGCAAAATCTGATGGACTTACAATTTCACCACAATTTTCAAAATCAACTTCCATACTCACCTTTCAAGAAGAACCAATTACAAAAAGTATGGAAGATATGATTCCGAATCCAAATTCTATTACACGGCCTATCAGTAAGCTAGACTCATTTATAAGCGAATTGATCAATGAGAGCGAGGAAAGTCTTTCTTGTCAACCTTTGACCAATCTTTATATCCCTAACTCTACTGATTGGACCCATCAATCATGTCATTTTAGGAATCCAGATTCAATTTCAGAACACACATTTGAACTTGACCAAACTCCAAGTTATGAAAGTCACCTGGACATTTTGGCAAGTTATCCCTTTCCTGAAATTGAAATCGAACCAGAATGTGATCCTAAACCTCATGTTAGTAATTCCATTTCTCTTTTTGATTCAATAATGACTCCGGTATCTTTACCAGATTTTTTTCTCTATTCCGAAGTCAACATTGAATCCTGTACCAGTACACCGTGAAATTGAATCACCAATATCTTATGATCACACTTCATTGATGGGGAAAGTGTGTGAACATCAATTCTTTGGTTTGGACCCTATTTTTGAACTAATTTCGACTCTTATTATTGACTCTCGACTTGATCTGAGTCAAATTTTCGATTCGGTATCAATTTTTACTCCTATTCTATTTGAGTACAAATCAATCATCTTCTAAAATCACACTTCACTGTTGGACAAGAATATTGAAGCAAATGACTCAGTAATTATTTTTGAAAATTAAAAATTAGATGGGGATAAATTTTTAAATAAGACCATTCACTCAATCATTCTTTTAGTGGGTCATATTAGAGAGATCATTGGTGGGTTCCTGCAGGATCCACGCTATTTTGATTGGATAGCAACGCTTGGCCCAATCAGACCACCACCGGAGCCATCACCATGAGGTAATTTTTCTTCCCTTCCCATTTGTTTCATGTATATACACATTCACGATGCATTGAGGACAATGCATGAGATAAGTGTGGGGGAGGGTTTACTAACATAGGTTGTTTTAAATTTTCTTTCTTTTACACTTCTTTTTAGAAACTTTTTAAAATTTTCTTTTACATAAAAACTCTTTTCTTTTCTTTTTACAAAATTTTTGATATAAGAGAAATAGTTTTGATTTATTTTTAAGAAAATTAAGATTATCTTAGGAATTAGGAATACCTAAAATTATGAAATTTTAAACGAAATCAAAATAATAAATCTTATTTAAATTTTAGGATAAGAAAGTAAGATTGGAAAGATAATTTGATCTTGAATTTTTTGCCTTAGATTTATGCACTCCACACTTACACAATTTTTTAGATTGAAACAAAGACTGATAAAGCCATAAAAAAAAAATAAAAATGATAATAATAGAAATCACTTATTGAAGTTGGATAATTATGCCTCAGGAAGCATGATTATTCACACTTAAAATGGTGGACAGAAACAAAAATAATCCTCTTTAGTTTTGTGGCGTTGTTTACTCGAGTCCTTAAGTCCTAGGGATGTTTTCTCATCTGGTGTCCTAAGATCATCTGGTTTGAGAGTCACCATGCTTTGTAACGCTCTTGAACCAAGGACTAGTGATTGCCAAGGATACATGTGAGGCAACTATCACTAAGATTTTAGCATGTTAGTGAGTCATTAGTAGTTAGTAACCATGAGTTTTCTTTATCTTTTCACTTTGTTTTAGAAATATTATCAAAAGCCACAAATATCTTATCTTCTATGTTTTTCACTTCTTTGTGATTTACTGTACTTCTCTTTTCATTCTTTATTTTCTTTTGTTTTCATTCTTTCAAACATTGAAGAACTTCTAACACATATGTGAATCAACCGGTAAAGCTTCTTTCGCCTCCCGTCCTTGTGGATTCGACACGTTTTAGCCTCTATGCTATAACGGAAGTATCGAGGAAGATAAAGCACACACTCTTTAAATATTAATTTCAAAACATACACTTTTGTGCGCTATTTTCCCCCGATCAGGCAGTTATAAGCAAAACGCAGGTTTTGAGCCTCGCGTTTTTTCATTGAAGTGATGCTTGAGAAACGCGAATTCCTAGTTCTGCGTTAAGCTTCAAGTGAGACGCTGGCTTCTGGCTCTGTGTCTGGATAGGATGTCTGAGATGCAAGTTCCAAGCTCTGCATCTTGGTTATTGCAGTGAGGCAGAGACACGGGTTTCGACCCTTGCATCTTGGTACTACAGCGGCTTTCATGCTCCGCGTCTTTGGTCATTGCAGTGATGTTGAGATGCAGCTTTCATGCTCCACGTCTTTGGTCATTGCAGTGATGTTGAGATGCGGCTTTCATGCTCCGCGTCTTTGGTCATTACTGTGATGTGAGACGCGAGTTTCAACCCTTGTGTCTCAGTGCTGCGCTAGTGGCGATGATTAGCCTTGCGTCTGGAGTTTAAATTCTGCTTTTTGATGACTTGTCTTTAATGACTTTTAGACAGTCTGCAGAACCCCCTCCAAAATTTTCGATATTCTGCGGTTGACTGGGACGGATTTCAAAATAGTTGAGTTCATACTTCTCATGATTAGACTGACAATCATTTTGAGATGCCCTGGGCTTGATCCTGTCTGGAATGTGGTCTTCGTGAGCGTACTGTAAAACCCTTTGAAGCCACCAGAGATAATCGTGATAAGTGTCTAGAAACGCAGTCCAGACCTCCACAGTGCTCTGAGCTGGTTGTTGGTGTACTGTTGAACCAGGGGTAAATAGTCGTCTGCTCGTGCCAGTGTGCTGTTGAACTGATTACAAAAGCAAAGACTGAATGCCAGTCTTGTAGACGCAAGGGTCATGTCGCTCTTAAAGGCGTAGTCCTCACTCAGAGTGGGGATGCCTCTATTAATTTGCTGAAGAAACGCGGCCTCTAGAGGGACGCGATCTTTAGAGTGAAGAAGCAGTTCTCACCCCGTTGACTGGATACAACATTGGTCTTGCTAAAGAGACGCGACCTTTGGAGGGACGCGGCTTTGTTAAACGTGAGTCCCGCGATTTGGGCGCATTGCCACGTGTTTGGCAGAGTGATTAGTCTCTAATTTTGCATAATTTTCATCACATTCTCACATTTATTTGATAATAAATTCTGCTAATAATACCTTGCTTGCTTGATTCTAGGTCCATGGTGTGCCAATGAAGAAGAAGACCTAAATCACCATTTAATTGGTGATTAAAAGCCTACCATTTAGCCATTGACTTTAGAGTGAAGATTTCATCATTTCAGGACATCAAATCGGAAATCCCGGGATCTAGACAGTCAGAAGACAGAATGGGCGACGCGCCGCCCAAAACTGGGCGCGCGCCGCCCTGTCTGGGCCGCGAAAACGCGGCCCATGCCGCGTTTCCGCGGCACTTTGGGCGCGCGCGCGCTTCAGTTTTGGGCCACGTGTTGTGCACGTGGCCCCCTTTGCCCTGGTGCCTATAAATACCCCCCTGTGGTCTTCAGTGCGAGCAGATTAGAGTTTAAGAAATTTTGTAATCTTGTTGTTAGTTTGTAGTTGTTGTTGTTGTTGTTCTTCTTCTTCTAGTTTTAGGTTTTAGCCATTAGAGTGAAAGAGAGAGAGTGTGTAAAAGTTGTATTTGGAAGTTGACAATCAATACAAGTAATTACTTCTCTTCCTTCTTTCCATTTACTTGTCTTTGCATTTACTTTTACTTGTTGTAGTGTAACTTCTTTCTTCTCCACTTCTTCTCTTTTACTTTGTTGTAGTGTAACTTCCTCTCTTTAACTTTTCTTTTCTTTTGTTTTCTTGTAGTGTAACTCCCTCTTTCCACTTCTTCTACTTTGTTGTCTCTTTTACTTTTATGGCTAACTAACTTTTTCATTTAGCATGGCTAACTAACTACTAACCCACTAATTTATAACACTTGTTTGATAACCCGCATGAGTCAATAGTGCCAAACAAGCCTTGTGCAAATGAGAGCTATGGCATCTTAAGACGAGGGTTCTAACTCTAATTTACCTACAAGTATCTACTTTCTTATACTTCATGCTTAATGAGTTTTGATGATCTATGAGTTGTATACTTTACTTGTTATTGTAAGTGAGAGACTTTTCCTTTTAACTTTGCCGATACCAATAGTGCACTCGAGTCTTCCCTTATTCTCGCCTTCTATCGGATCTTGATAAGGGAATGTCTGAGCTTTTGCCATGTAAGGCTAAGTTTTAGGATGAACTTTCACTCGATTTCCACGTGAATAGTTCCAATGCACAAGGGTTGCCTATGATCCATCGTGAGGCTATCTTCAAAAAGTTAGAAATTAGTGGGAGCCCTTAGTAGAAAGTTAGCCATGCATTTTTACAACTAAGAAAAAAATCACTTTTACAAACCACCAAAACATTTTCCAACAATTCTTAAAAACAACTTCTTTCACTTTTCAATTCTTTATTTGGAAACAAGAACTTTCTTTCGTCTTGAACATAAAAGTCGCATCAAGCTTCCATCGCTCTCCCTCCTTGTGGATACGACCCGTATAGCCACTTCGCTACTACGGAAGAATCGCAAAAGCAGTAACATCAACCCACACTTCCTTCTTTTATTTAGTGCTTGCTTTTTACTGATCAAATTTTGGCGCCGTTGCCGGGGAGGGAACGGCTTTATTGTTCACTACTAAATATTGTTCTTTTTGTGTGTAGGAGAAGTACCAAGGAGCTCACCATCACGGGAAGCGAAGGAGGTGGCCAAGGACATTGCGCGAGGATTCATTTGCCCTCGAAAAAATTCGTGTAAAAGCGAGTTTTTCCAATTGAAGTACTAACAAACTCGTTTGTAGGGTTGCCGAGCGCCGCTAAAAAAAAAAGTGCTTTCAAAATTTCTAGTTTCCTTGGATGCTTCGCCATATGCATGTGTAATAAATTCAACAGAAATTTACTTGTTGCTTAATTGAAAATTGGATTAGACTTTTGCATTTAGGGCACGTGTCTATTTCAATTCATTTCAATTTCTGTTGAAGAGTGCTGGAGACAAGGTACGTGTGCATTCATATAGAATAGGACCAACATTCTGAAGTGATTTACCGCTTTGAGTGTTACCTTGTTGTGAATAAACTGTACACTTGCACAATTGACTTTAAAGGCAAAACCCAAATAAACAAGATAAGGTGGGGATTTCATCACCCTTCCTTAGCCCAAAAACCATCTCCAAGTGCACTCACATTTTCCCAAGCCTTAACTAAAAATCAATAGACGTTGGCCCTAGGGACATCTCGGACTCACTAAGAGATTAATCGAGGTTGGAAATTGTAAGAACTATACTCCTGCAAAATCGGTGTCTAAGGAAAGTGGATTTAGAGGTAAAGCCTCAAAAGCTCCGTGGTTTGGCATAATTAGGCCCGTGGCTCCGCCCGGATACCTCCCCCCGAGCTTTGCCCTTTCCTGGCCGATTAGCTTGTAGTCGAGTTCCTGCAACAATCTTCCCTGGAGAATCGACCAGTTAGGAGTCGTCTAGGTCCAGGTACCTTAGACTAAGGCTTGTGGTTGTTTTCTTTCTTTCGTTTGTTTTAGTTCTTTTCGATTGTTTGTTGTCTTCACGTTGGTTGTGGTGTGCTGCATGCAAGAGTGGGTGAGAGATCCGTCAACTTCCAGATTAACAAGAAATACTTCTCTACCCTTGCATCCAGAACCAGTGATGGCGTCACTTCAGAATAGATTTTACCCGATCAAAACTTCGATTCCATCTTGCATAAAACTTCCTGAAGCCAACGGAAATAACTTTGAGTTAAAGGCCCAATTCATTAACACTCTTCCCAAATTTCATTGTTTAGAATCAGAGGATGCATACTTCTTTGTTAGGGAATTGAAGAAGTATGCCTCATGATGCGTATACCCCAGCTAGGAGACGATGCCGTTAGGTTACGTTTCATCCCTTTTTTCATAAAGAACCTAGCTAAGAAGTGGTTGTACAGCTTGGCAGCAGATTCAGTCACGACCTGGGATGATTTCGTCAAGGCCTTCTTGAAGAAATTCTACCCCATTCACAAAACTGCCCTCATTAGGAAGAACATCATGCAGTTTAAGCAAGACCCGAGTGAACCATTTTGGAGATACTTTGAGCGATTCAAAGATCTCCTCGCTCAGTGCCCTCATCATGGCGTGGAGAAATGGCGTCAGTGCCAAATTATCTACGATGGTCTAGATTATCAGACTAAGACCCTGTTAGAAACGATGTGTCAGGGAGGGTTCTTGCAGAAGGATGAAAATCAGGGTTGGGATTTGTTTGAGAATTTAGCAGAGAAAACCCTGTAATGGGAGCCAGCCTCGGAAAAACCTAGGAATTCATAATCTATAGCTTCAAGAGGAGGGCTCCTATCTCTAGAATCATCCATAGCTGCCGAGGCTAAGATTGCTACCCTGATGAGAAGGATAGAGGCTCTAGAAACAAAAGAGCCTGCTAGTGTCAACCAGATCAACCCACCACCAATTCACAATCCGGGTTGTTCATATTGTCAGGCACCGAACCATGTCTTTGAAGAGTGTCCTATTTTCCATGCCCAGCAAGTGCCACCGGAACACATGAACTCGGCTTACTCACGGCCGCCTCACAACCCCTACTCGCAGACCTACAATCCCGGCTGGAGGAATCACCCAAATTTCTCCTGGGCCCCGAACAATCCTCCCAGACCTAATTTATCCAACAACTTTCACCATCCTGCTCCTCCACCACCTTTTCCCAGTCAAGCCCCATCTTCCTCCTCCCAAGGCTCTCTAATGGAAAAGAAAATCAGTAAATTGGAGGAGAGCATAGAGGCTTTCATTAAGTCCCAGGCTGCTTTCATGCAGAACCAGGGACAAACTCTGAATAGTCATTCACAGGCCATATCAAGGTTGGAATTGCAGATGAGCTAGTTAGCTAGCTCCCTAAGTGAAAGACCTAAGGGTACTTTGCCTAGTCAGCCATTAGTTAACCCAAAAACCTCCAACCAAGCATATGAAGTTCAGGATCCATCAATTAACCAGTGTAATGCTGTTCACACACTGAGATCTGGAAAGAAGGTAGACAACCAGGTCTACCAGCAGAAGAGTCCAATCCATCCTGATCCCACTCAAGCCTCCACCTCTGCTAGTTCCTCCCAATCCGCTCCACAGACATCTGACGAGGACAAAACTGCTGAACAAGTTCACAAGCCTGTAGCACCCTTTCCCATAGGCTTAGGAATAATAATAAAAATATGCACATGAAGAAAATGCTAGAGATGTTCAAACAGGTTAAGTTAAATGTGCCACTTCTAGACGCTATCCAACAAGTCCCGGCTTATGCCAAATTTCTGAAGGATATGTGTACTAAGAAGAGAAAGACCAATGTGCCCAAGAAAGTGTTCTTGGCCACTAACATAAGCGAAATTCTGTCTGGTCCCATTCCGGTGAAATACAAGGATCCCGGATGTCCCACCATTTCCTGCACCATAGGACAGACCGAAATCAGTAGAGCGCTTCTTGACTTGGGAGCAAGTATCAACTTGCTACCTCTCTCAGTATACCAGCAACTTGGGTTGGGTGAGCTAAGCCCAACTCCAGTCACCATTCAGCTAGCTGATCGATCTGTGAAGATCCCAAAGGGGGAAATCACAGATGTCCTCATCCGGGTCGGGGATTTCATTTACCCCGTTGACTTCATTGTGCTTGAGACCCAACCTGTGTCCAATCTTAGGTCTCAAACTCCCGTCATCTTAGGGCGCCCATTCCTTGCTACAGCCAATGCCATAATCAACTGTAGGAACGGGTCCATGCGATTAACTTTCGGAGACATGACGAAGGAAGTCAATGTCTTCAATCTTGGAAGACAACCTAGGGATGTCAACGATCAGACATTTGAGGTCAATTCTATTGAAAACCTGACCAGTGAACATGAGGAATGCATGGAGATAGAAGCTGAGGCAGAGTTTGATCTGGAGGCTGAGGATTTTAATCTAGACCAGATCGTGGATTCAGCAGTGGATTGGGCATCAAGCCCCAGTGTACCCCATCTTAGGATCGAAAGCCCAGAGATTCCGTCCAATGAAGCAACACCTTCCCTAGAGTTGAAAGCCCTGCCTGAACATCTCAAGTACGCCTACCTGGGAGGAAAGGACACCTTGCCAGTCATCATAGCATCCCACCTGACTGAGCAACAAGAGGACAGCTTAATGTCTATTCTGAAAAGACATAGGGAAGCCATTGGATGGACGATGAAGGACATCAAGGAAATAAGTCCAGCCATAGTACAACACAGAATCCATTTAGTCGATGAAGCAATCCCTAGGAGGGACCCACAACGTAGGCTTAACCCTCTCATGCAAGAGGCAGTGAAGGCTGAAATTCTGAAACTATTAGATAATGGGATCATTTATCCCATTTCTGATAGCCAATGGGTTAGCCCGGTTCATGCGGTCCCAAAGAAGGCTGGCTTTACGGTAGTAGAAAATGTGGAAAAAGAGTTGGTACAAACAAGATTGCCTACCAAGGTTCGTGTTTGTATCGACTACAGGAAGTTGAACGCTGCTACCCGTAAAGACCATTTCCCGCTACCCTTCATCGACCAAATGCTTGAGCGTTTGGCTGGACATGAGTACTACTGCTTTCTGGATTGGTACTCGGGATACAATCAAATCCCCATTGCTGCAGAAGACCAGGAAAAGACAACGTTCACTTGCCCGTTCGGAACCTTTGCTTATAGGCGCATGCCTTTTGGATTGTGCAATGCTCCTGCAACGTTCCAACGGTGCATGCTTAGTTTGTTCTCTGATATGGTGGAACGTTTTCTTGAGATTTTCATGGATGACTTCTCCATCTATGGAGATTTATTTGATCAATGTCTTCATCACTTAGAGTTAATGCTACAAAGATGCATTGAGAAGAACCTAACTCTAAATTGAGAAAAATGCCATTTTATGGTGAGACAGGGGATTGTCTTGGGCCATGAGATTTCGAGGAGAGGCATAGAAGTGGATAAGGCTAAGGTAGAAGTGATTGCCAAGCTCCCACCACCCAAATGCATCAAGGATATTAGATCCTTTTTAGGGCATGCTGGGTTCTACCGACGGTTCATTAAGGACTTTAGCAAAATTGCGAGGCCCTTAACTAACCTGCTCGCTAAGGACGTGCCCTTGACTTCAATGATGAATGTTTCAAGTCTTGGGGAGGCTTAAGCAAGAACTGATTTCTGCACCTATCATTTCTGCTCCTAATTGGCCCAACCATTTGAAATCATGTGTGATGCATCTGATTTTGCAATTGGTGCTGTTCTAGGACAGCGCATCGATAATAGGCAGCACGTGATTTACTATTCTAGTAGGACCTTGAATGACGCCCAACAGAACTATACAACGACTGAGAAGGAATTCTTGGCCGTTGTCTTTGCGTTAGAAAAATTCCGGCCCAACTTGTTAGGTTCGAAAACGGTGATTTTCACGGATCACTCGGCTCTGAAATACCTCATGACCAAGAAGGAAGCAAAAGCCCGACTGATTCGGTGGATCCTTTTGCTTCAAGAATTTGACTTAGAAATCCGGGATAAACGAGGTATTGAAAATGTGGTTGCTGATCATCTTTCACGAATTCCGAATGCACCAACCATCCAAGCTCCGATCAACGAGGATTTCCCTGATGAGCACATCCTAGCCATTCTTAAGGAACCCTGATATGCTGACATCGTTAATTACCTGGCCACGGGACAATTACCCGCTGACTGAATAAAGCAAGACCAATACCGCTTCTTTGCCCAAGTACGGTACTTCTTCTGGGAAGAACCGTATCTTTTTAAGTATTGTCCAGACCAA
The DNA here is from genome assembly GCA_038442645.1 of Agave tequilana. Classification (NCBI taxonomy): domain Eukaryota; kingdom Viridiplantae; phylum Streptophyta; class Magnoliopsida; order Asparagales; family Asparagaceae; genus Agave; species Agave tequilana. The sequence continues at coordinate 22,676 of JAVJIF010008392.1, forward strand.
ATAATTAGACGATGCATACCGAGGAGGAACAGAGGAGTGTGCTCAGCTTTTGTCATGATCTTGCATGCGGAGGACACTTCGGTCCCGTAAGACTGCAGAGAAGGTTCTACAAAGTGGGTTCTACTGGCCCACTTTGTTCAAGGATTCATATCATTTTTGCAAGTCATGTGCAAATTGTCAGAAAATAGGAAAAATTTCTAGAAGAGACATGATGCCCCTGAACCCGATCCTTGAAGTTGAAATCTTTGATGTTTGGGGTATCGATTTCATGGGGCCATTCCCCAACTCCTTCGGTAACCAATTCATTTTGGTTGCTGTTGATTATGTCTCTAAATGGGTAGAAGCTGTGCCGACCAAGACAAATGACAACAAAGTGGTTGTCAAATTTCTTAAAGATAACATCTTCTCCCGATTTGGCACCCCGAGAGCGATAATTAGTGATAATGGATCACATTTCTGCAACAGAGTTTTTGAAACTCTGATGTGAAGATATTCCATCAATCACAAGTTATCAACCCCGTATCATCCCCAGACAAATGGGCAAGTAGAAGTCACCAACCGACAGATCAAGCTCATTCTGGAAAAGACTGTCGGACAAAACCGAAAGGATTGGTCGGTTAAGCTCAATGATGCATTGTGGGCTTACCCTACCGCATTTAAGACAGTTCTGGGGATGTCTCCTTACAAACTCGTGTTTGGAAAAGCCTGTCATCTGCCAGTAGAATTAGAACACCGGGCCCTCTGGGCAATTAAGCAACGCAACTTTGACCTGACCAAGGCCGGTGAACTTAGAAAACTGCAGATTTCTGAATTAGAGGAGATACGGAATGAAGCTTATGAGAATGCATGAATCACCAAGAGCAGGACCAAACGTTTTCATGACCAATTCATAACCCGGAAAAACTTTACCCCAGGAGATAGGGTTCTGCTGTACAATTCTAGGCTTCATATTTTTGCGGGGAAACTAAAAACTCGTTGGTCGGGACCGTTCATTGTGCACACTGTTTTCCCACACGGTGCCGTGCTTATTGCAGATCCTAAAAATAATACGGAATTTAAAGTGAATGGGCAAAGACTGAAGCCCTTCTTGACCACTGAGCCGATGATTCTAGATGATAGTGTGCTGACTCTTTTTGCCCCATCATACACCTAACCACCACAAACAACTAAAACAAAAAAAAAACAAAAAACCAAAAACAAAAACCAAAAAAAAAAAAAAAAAACAAAAAAAATGTTTATATGCTTACCCCGTGTACATTCTTTTTGACATTTCTTTAGCCTATTCGCACTTGGCCGGCCCGAGTCCACGAAGACGGTGACATCATTTCTTTCCCCTATGTATTGTATTTGCATTTCCATATGCATTCATTGAGGACAATGCATTAGATAGGTGTGGAGGGGTGTTAACATTTTTTTTCCTTTATTCTTTCTTTTTCTTCAAAAAAAACTCAAGATTGAAAAGAAATTTCATACTCTTTATAAAAATACCAAAAGATTGTAGGAATTATGGGAACCTTAGTAATAAATCTTTATTTTTGCCTAAATAAACAAGAAAGAATGGTTTGACTAAAAAGATAGGAGGGATAAGAAAAATAATTCATACCTTTTATTTAGCCTTAGTAGAATATGCATAATTCACACACATGCTTGGGATTTAGAGACACATCTCTTGAAAAAAAAAAACAAAACAAAAACAAAGCTGGATAATTGTGCCTCAAGAAGCATGATTACTCACGCCAAAAAAAAAAAAAAACAAAGCTGGATAATTGTGCCTCAAGAAACATGATTACTCACGCCAAAAAAAATTATATAAATAAATCTTGATTTCGTGGCCTACTCCACTTGCATATTTGACCTGAAGGGTGTTTTTTCACCTGGTGCCCTAAGACCAACTGGTTTGGGAGTCATCGGTTGATATGTGCTACATAAGTGAAGTACAAAGCCTAATGGAACCAGGAATAATAAGTAAATATTAATAAAATAATATTCAAAGTTGAGTTGAAAAATCCCAAGCACATCACACTTACACAGTATGCATATCTATCTAAAGCAAAATAAAAAAATGAGTTAGAAGTACAAGCTCCTTTTTAAATTTAAGAAAAACCATAGTTTCTTCTTTTATGAAGGCTAAAATATAAGAGGACTTATGAGGGTTAAACCTAATTCTTACGTCATTCGGTCATTTTTACTTAGATGATTGAAAGTTCTTTTTCATATATATATATATAATAAAAAAAAAAATATTTTCTAACAACTAATTTCTTTTCTCTATTTATTGGATTTTGTGGGTGCAATCCGCTGAAAACCCTCAGGAGACAACACTCCTCCTCTAGGGGAAACCTAGAGGTTTAAAGGCTTGTTGCACATGCTCAGTGCAATCGCGTCACCTGCGAAAGTGGTATAATAATTTTCTTATTTTTGTTTTGCTCGGGACGAGCAAAAAGATAAGTGTGGGGGTGTGATTAGTCTCTAATTTTGCATAATTTTCATCACATTCTCACATTTATTTGATTATAAATTCTGCTAATAATACCTTGCTTGCTTGATTGTAGGTCCATGGTGTGTCAATGAAGAAGAAGACCTAAATCACCATTTAATTGGTGATTAAAAGCCTACCATTTAGCCATTGACTTTAGAGTGAAGATTTCTTCATTTCAGGACATCAAATCGGAAATCCCGGGATCCAGACAGTCAGAAGACAGAATGGGCGACGCGCCGCCCAAAACTGGGCGCGCGCCGCCCTGTCTGGGCCGCGGAAACGCGGCCCATGCCACGTTTCCGCGGCACTTTGGGCGCGCGCGCGCTTCAGTTTTGGGCCACGTGTTGTGCACGTGGCCCCCTTTGCCCTGGTGCCTATAAATACCCCCCTGGGGTCTTCAGTGCGAGCAGATCAGAGTTTAAGCAAAATTTGTAATCTTGTTGTTAGTTTGTAGTGTTGTTGTTCTTCTTCTTCTAGTTTTGGGTTTTAGCCATTAGAGTGAAAGAGAGATAGTGTGTAAAAGTTGTATTTGGAGGTTGAAAATCAATACAAGTAATTACTTCTCTCCTTCTTTCCATTTACTTGTCTTTGCATTTACTTTTACTTGTTGTAGTGTAACTTCTTTCTTCTCCACTTCTTCTCTTTTACTTTGTTGTAGTGAACTTCCTCTCTTTAACTTTTCTTTTCTTTTGTTTCTTGTAGTGTAACTCCCTCTTTCCACTTCTTCTACTTTGTTGTCTCTTTTACTTTTATGGCTAACTAACTTTTTCATTTAGCATGGCTAACTAACTACTAACCCATTAATTTCTAACACTTGTTTGATAACCCGCATGAGTCAATAGTGCCAAACAAGCCTTGTGCAAATGAGAGCTATGGCATCTTAAGATGAGGGTTCTAACTCTAATTTACCTACAAGTATCTACTTTCTTATACTTCATGCTTAATGAGTTTTGATGATCTATGAGTTGTATACTTTACTTGTTATTGTAAGTGAGAGACTTTTCCTTTTAACTTTGCCGATACCAATAGTGCACTCGAGTCTTCCCTTATTCTCGCCTTCTATCGGATCTTGATAAGGGAATGTCCGAGTTTTTGCCGTGTAAGGCTAAGTTTTAGGATGAACTTTCACTCAATTTCCACGTGAATAGTTCCAATGCACAAGGGTTGTGTTTGCCTATGATCCATCGTGAGGCTATCTTCAAAAAGTTAGAAATTAGTGGGAGCCCTTAGTAGAAAGTTAGCCATGCATTTTACAACTAAGAAAAAAATCACTTTTACAAACCACCAAAACATTTTCCAACAATTCTTAAAAACAACTTCTTTCACTTTTCAATTCTTTATTTGGAAACAAGAACTTTCTTTCGTCTTGAACATAAAAGCCGCATCAAGCTTCCATCGCTCTCCCTCCTTGTGGATACGACCCGTATAGCCACTTCGCTACTACGGAAGAATCGCAAAAGCAGTAACATCAACCCACACTTCCTTCTTTTATTTAGTGCTTGCTTTTTGCTGATCACAGAGTTGAAGGGACATCTTTCCCTTTTAACGTGCAAAATTCGCATCCATTTAAGACGCTTGCCACGCGTCGGACGAGGATTAGGCCTCGAGACATGCGCTGCGTATCTCTACGGATCACTGTGCCTATAAAAGACAACAGTCTTTCAAGAGTCATCATTAGACTCTTCTACTTCTTCCCAAGCTTTATATCGAGGGTTAAGAAAATCTTAAAGCTTTTTCTATTTCATCGTCTTCAACACGATTTCACGGTCGAAATGGCACCGAAGACCAAACCTGCTTCCTAGTTCTCGAGCATTTTTACTCCGAGACTCAAATGGGCGGTTCTTCCACACAGGAGGCCCCCATTTCAAGTAATAAAATGGCATCTGAACTGGTTTCCACCATTGAAGAGACTTAAAGAGTTCTCTTAACTCTTAAGTCTCTTTTGATTGTGAACCGCCAACGCGAGGCTCATACCCGTGTTTGATTTTCAGACGCGGCTCTTGAATTGGTAGGCAAGACGCGGGTTTGACGACCTCTGCGCCTTCAGTTCATCAACTTGAGTTTGTATCTGTTTGTTGAACACGGGTCTCGTTGAGCCCTGTGTTTTGAGCTCAATACTTAGAATTTTTCTAAGTATGGATTTTGAAATGCGGGTTTCATACAGGCCTCGCATTTTTTGAGTCTGGACGCGGATTTTGCTGATTTTCGCGTCTAGTTCATTCCAGCGTTTGAATTTCAAACATTTAGCCATTTTCTTTCAGATTTCTGACTAAATGTTGTCTTCTTTGCAGTGTGATACTCTTCTAGTCCCCTGTCCAAGAAGTGCCACTTTGGGCACGTAAGTAGCGCTGATCATAATTTGACCTTTGTGCTTCAGAAGATGCTCCTGTGACTACTGGTAAGTCAAAGGAGCGAAAGGAGAGGATCTCCAAGGCCAGTAAGGTGACCCTTCGGGAGATTATCTCGGATGGACTGTTCGAGACGGATTACTACACTCCGCTAAGGAAGCTTGCTTTCATCTTTGGTGACGCTATTGATGAGGATGATAGGATCCTACATGATGAAATTATAAGTGGCTTCGTCAGATAGGGAACAGGAGATTCTTTCTTCCCAATATGGAGAGGATGTATTCCTTGTCCTATCTTTAACTTATGTTTGTTCACCGTACGATGGAGTGGGATCTTTCCCGGTTGTCTCCGGCGTGTCTCTCGACAGATTACGTGCCTAAGAAATATACCCTGCTAGCCAAGGGAAAGATATCTTCAGTTTATTTTCCGGGTTAGTCAGGCCTGAGTATCCGAAAGGAGAAACCCCTCAGCTTGCCGCCACCTTCATCAATCAGTTCTTGAAAGTTAGGGGTGACTTTCCTGTCGACTTTCGTCCGCTCAGTGGGTCCATTCTACCGACAAGTTGTAGTGGGGTAGAATGGTTAGATTTGTTCTTGTCGAGCTCGGGGCTCTGCTGCAACAAGTGGGGTTATACCATTTGGTTAGGGCCGTGCAGTATGGCCTCTCGCAAAGTTCCCACAATTTTTATGACATCCTGGAACATTATAATCCTCTGACGGGCACATTTTTTACTCTAGTCGGAGAGATGGGGCTCGCTCTTCATGAGCTATATGAAGTTTCAGGGCTAGTTATGGGAGATGCTCATTATGAAGAATACGTCCCGACTTCTGAGGAGCTTCACCTCTTAAGGAAAGAGGAACCTCCGATGTACGAGACATAATGGGAATTGTTGTGTCATTTTCATATCTGCGGGCAGATATCCTCCTGGAGGAACAGGGCTGTCAAGCAGATATCCTGGGCGAGCTATCTGTTCAATGGCATAAATGAGAAAGATAGCCCAATGACTAGTTTGGCCCCTTACATTGACGAGAAAATTGCTGAGAGGATTAATGCCTCTACAAGCTCCTACACTACCGAGTCGAATGAGGACACTTTCAGACCTGATATGATTTTTGAAAGTTTTCATCACCAGGCCCGAATTCTCATTTCTGACCGGGCTCTATTGGCGGGCTTCCTTATACTGTGGCTGAAGCGTTCTGTGGTGACAACGCTGACACATGAAGTAATCGTTGCCGATGTGGTGTACCCGGCGGTCTTACTTGCCTACAGGAAGTCTGCTCTTCTTCCAGCGATGGTAGCCAGAATTCAGAGTGGTTTACGGGCTCTGGTCAAAAAGCCTGTGCTAAGTGGAGGCCATTGTAGACTCCCAGGGCAGGCCAGTGGTAGATTCAGAAGGAAGGCCGGAAGTGAAGACCCCTAACCCCAGGATCGAGCTTCCCTATACGTACTTGATGGCCTGGTACGTTATGCACTATCCCTCACTAATGACGGCGGTGCCTTCCTCCGAAGTCTTCGTTCCCTTCGTGCAGAGGCTGGAGAATTCGAGCTGGTCTCATTACTACATTTCTATGTTCAGAATTCTATTTTGAACAGTTCGAATTACCATCTCAATCTTGCTTCCCTGAGATTTTCGGTGCGTCCTAAGGGGATAAGTTTTTGACCTTGCAGGAACAGATGACTTCACCAGGCTACTATCAGGAGTCTTTTGGTGGCTGATCAATATTCGTCCTGGATACCTGATCTTCCGGCAAGGAGATTCATGTACGATCGAGCCTTACGGCCTAGCCGTTTTGCTAACAGTTCAGCTACGATTAATTATATGTCGGCAACCCTAACGCTGGCCTCTGCTTTAGTGGAACTTGTTTGAAGGTGCTCGGGCATGGTACTACAGTATAGCTGGAGGGACAGAGCTATTTTCAGCCTGCCTCACAAGACGCCCAATTGTCATACCAGCCTCCGCTTCTGCACGTGGTACTTCCTTGCTAGTAAGATGCCTTGTTTTGAAATAAATACCTCTTGCATTAATAGCATCAAGGCGTCTTACAAAACCAAGTTGGAGTCCAATAAACATATGCGAGGTATGAACGAGTATCAGGAAGCCGAGAGGAAAACAGGAGGGGAAGCTGGCATGGAGCCAAGGACACTAGCACCTAAGGGGCAACCCGCTAGAAAGAGTCGGCAGGCCATGGCCAAACGCTCTCGTTGCTCTACTTCCATGGGTGAGCATATCCCGCAGAAGGCTAGGAGGGAATCTGAGGCTGAAGCTTCGATGCCCGAAGTAGTTCCTCCTGGTGTTGAGGAGCACGGAGAGGAAGAAGAAGAGGAGGAAGAAGTCCACGTCCTTCGCTCCTGAGGTCTGCGTATCAGGGGTCCCGTGATCCTAATGGAGGGAGAGCTCACGGGTGAACCTGTCATGGCTGAAAAGGTCAAGCGACCCGAAGTCGACTTAGTGAGGAAGGATGAAGTTAAGATTCCAGGAGTCTCAATTCAGCCTGGACCTTCTTCAACTCATGGGAGAAGGGTGGAGGTGTAACAACCTAGGTCTCCCAGTGTATTTATTCCCACCTCGCGGGTTATCGAACCCAGTCCTACTACTGGGGTACTCAGTGGTAAAGCCTCGATCGCTGAGACCTCCTGTGTTGAGTTGTCGTCTTCCTCATTCGAAGAATATGGATATCATTCTAGCAAGGAAGTTGATTTTGGTGATGAACCCGCTCTTCCTAACACAAGCAAATTCTCACATATCTCGGAGGAAGAGATACAGGGATACATCCCTGTGCCAATAGCGAAGATCACTGCTACTGAAGGTATTTTGTTAGTCCTCCTGAACTGGTTCCTCATTAAGTTAGGAACGAGTTCTAACATTTCCTTTTGACTTTCTTCTATAGGGCTAGCTACTGGTTGTGAAGCCACAACTTCTTCTCATATTGAGAAGATGATCCAAGAACTAGCCCAACAGGAGGGCCTTGAAACTCCCGTTATCGGGATGCCTCATGAGGGTGCAACCATCGAGGTCGGGGAGCCCTTGTCCCCAAGTGGCTTATCTAGGGATTTGCCATCTTCAGATCCTTAACTTGGTAAGAGAATACTGATGTGTTAGATACTCTCCTTTCATCATTACCACTGACATTTAATGCTATGGTTTATAGAGAGCACTGGGATAGTTCAAGTGGAGGATCCTGCGGCAAGCCTTGGTGCAGAAGATAGCACAGTTCAAACATCGGCCGGGGAACCCAGTGCCATGGAGTTTGTTGTTGCTCTTGTTGCTGTGAAAACTGCTATAACAACGACCGTCCTAGAGCTATTGGTGACGACCTCAGTGTCTGACGAGCCTGTTATCGGCCTCACCCCAGCACAAGTTGAATTGGTTCCTGATCGGGGTAAAACCGCGCACAAAAAGTGTATGTTTTGAAGTGAAGATTTAAAGTGTGTGTGCTTTGGCTTCCTCGATACTTCCGTTATAGTATAGAGGCTAAAACGAGTTGAATCCACAAGGACGGGAGGCGATAGAAACTTACACGGTATGTTCACGTGTATGTTAACGATTCTTCAAAGTTTTAAAGAATGAAAAGAAAGGAAAATAAAGAATGAAAAGAGAGGTACGGTGGAATACGAAGAAGTGGGAACATAGAAAGGAATGGTATTTGTGGTTTTTGATATTTCTAAAACAAAGTGAAAAAGAAAGAAAACTCATGGCACAACTACTAATGACTCCACAACATGCTAACCTTTTAGTGATAGTTGTCTCACATGTATCATTGGCCATCACTAGTCCTTGTTCAAGAGCAATTCAAAGCATAACCCATATGTAACTCATCACAACCCAACTCATCAAACAAGTACAAGCTACACTTAAACCATCAATACTATAAAAAAGTAAGCATGGAGTAAAGTAATATTAGCTTGTTAGTGGTTAGGAAGTTAGAGTATTAGATCCATCATCATGAGCCATCAATGGCTCTTGCAAGAGTAAGGCCAAACCGAGGCTATTAGATTCATATGGATTATCATAAAAGAAGTTAGCAAGTTAGTGGTTAGTAGTTAGTTATCTGAGAGAAAAGTTAGCTACACATATAAAAGAGACTGGAGAGAAGAAAATATAGAGAGATAAAGAGAGCACCTTTCATAGATTGTCACTTTCTATTACAAGCACTCTTACATTCTAAGCATGTATCACACTCTCTTCCTATTATAAGATCTACAAAATGAAAAATACAATAGAGGAAAAAGAACTAGCCTAAACTAAACTAGCCTAAACTACAACATGAAGATGAAACTACTCCTAAAACTCTGCATATTTTTGCTCTGAAACCCCAGAGGGGGTATTTATAGCCACCAGGAAAGAGGGGGGCCAGGGGACAGGCCCTGGACCAAAACGCGGTCGGGACCGCGGCCGTACGGCCATGGAAACACAGCCCAGGCCACGTTTTCGCGGCCATACTAGGGCCGCGCGCGGTCCCATCTGTCCCCTGTCAGGCCCTTTGCCCGGTTTTGATTTTGCAGCCCCTAATTTTAATGAATCAGCTCCTCTAGGTCAATGGCTATCTTTAATAGGCCTTTAATCACCAATTAAATGGTGATTTAGGATCTTCTTCTTCATTGCACACCATAGACCTAGAATCAAGCAAGCAAAACTTTATTAGCAAAATTTAATATGAAATCAATGTGAAGATGTGATACAAATTATGCAAAATTAGAGACTAATCACACCCTCACACTTATCTTTTGCTCGTCCCGAGCAAACCAAAAACTAAGGAATTATTACACCACTTTCGCAGGTGACGCGATTGCACTGAGCATGTGCAACAAGCCGTTAAACCTCTAAGTTTCCCTAGAGGAGGAGTTTTGTCTCCTGAGGGTTTTCAGCGGATTACACCACAAAATCCATAAAGAAAGAAAACAAATGTTAGTATTTTGAAAACGCTTTTTGAAATAGAGAAAAGTATTGAAGTATTTTTGTGAAAATATAAGTGATCCAAGGTCATAGGTTAACCAGAAATTGTTCTTTCTTAAACTAAGTCAAAATGCAAAAAATCTTATTATAAATTAAATGTAAGAATTTAAAATTGAATTGACTCTTTGATGTTTCATAAAATTCTTAGAATATATACACTTTGTGGACTGTGAAGATTTTTGGGTTATCGACTCTAACTTTCATGCCATTATTTATATTATATATATTATTATTTTTTTCTTCTTTTTTTTCTTTCCTTAGTTTTCTTAGGCTTTCTTATTTACCTGGGTAGTGAGCCTTTAGCCGGTGACTCCCAAACCAGATGGTCTTAGGGCACCAGATGAGAAAACATCCATCGGACTTAAGGACTCGAGTAAACAAGGCCACAAAACTAAAGGGGGTTATTTTATTTTTTGTTCACCATTTTAGGCATGAATAATCATGCTTCCTGAGGCATAATTACCCAACTTCAATAAGTGATTGTTATTATCATAATTTTTTTAATATATATTTTTTATGGTATTTGCAGTCTTTGTTTCAATCTCAAAAATTGTGTAAGTGTGGAGTGCATAAATCTAAGGCAAAAAATTCAAGATCAAATTATCTTTTCAATCTTACTTTCTTATCCTATAATTTAGACAAGATCTATTATTTTGACTTGGTTTAAAATTTCATAATTTTAGGTCTTCCTAATTCCTAAGATAATCTTAATTTTCTTAAAAATAAATCAAAACTATTTTTTTTGTTTCAAAAAGTTTTGTAAAAAGAACAGAAAAAATTTTTTTTTTTTGAAAAGAAGCGTAAAAGAAAGAAAATGTAAAACTAACTATGTTAGTAAGCCCTCCCCCACATTTATCTCACGCATTGTCCTCAATGCATCGTGAATGTGTATATACATGAAATAAATGGGAGAGAAGGAAAATTACCTCAAAGGGGTGGCTCTGGTAGTGGTCGGATTGGGCCAAGCATTGCGACCCAATCAAGATATCGTGGATCATCCAGAAACCCACCAAGGACCTCTCTAATATGACCCCTTGAAAAATTTATCCCTATCTAATGGCCAAGTTTTAAAAATAATTACTGAGTCATTTTTTCAACATTCTTGTCTAACAATAAAGTATGATTTTTGAAAATGATGGATTTGGACTCAAAGGGATCAGGAATAAAAATCGAGACCGACTCGGGAAGTTGATCAGATCAAGTCGAGAGTCAACAATGAGAGTCGAAATTGGTTCAAAAATAGGGTCCAAACCAAAGAATTGATGTTTACACACTTTCCCCATGAATGAAGTGTGATCATAAGAGGTTGGTGATTCCATTGCACGGTAAACTGGTACAGAATTCAATATTGACTCCGGAATAGAGAAAAAATCTGGTAAGGATACCGGAGTCATTATTGAATCAAAAAGTGAAATAGAATGACCAACTTGAGGTTCAGGATCACCTTTAAGCTCAAGTTCAATTTCGAGAAAAGGATAACTTGCCAAAATGTCAAGGAGGATTTCAAGATTTTGGGCAAGTTCAAATGGATGTAATGAAATTAAATCTTGATTTTTGTCCACAGAAGGAATGTGAATGGGTAAAATGAGCGAGTCAAGTTCAGGAATGATGGGAATCAAAACTGACTCAAGGACGTCACTTATTTCAGGTAACACTATAGGAGTCGATATTGATTCAAGGAATGGACTCCAATTGCTAATTTGAAGCTCAAGTTCACATTCATCTTCAATTTCAGGAAATGGATAACTTGCCAAAGTATCAGAAATTGGATGTTGGTCAAGTTTAGGTTGGTATGATGAAATTGAAGCTGCATTTCCAAAATGGCAAGATTCTTGAACATTTGATGGACATGGAAAGTTAATCGTATTTTGCATTATGCGCTCAGTCTCTTACACGAATTCCATAGTTTTTTCCCACAATCCTTTGAGTTGTTCTAGGAAAGAACTACATGAATTTTGGAAATTTTGTGGACTTGATGAGGCCATATTGTTTTCAAATTGTTTTTGGTCTTCTATTGCTTCTTCTAAAGTCCTAATGATGATTTTTCTTCAATAGGTGGCTCAGGAAAAGGAGGATATGAAGCAGAATTGGGGAATGAATGTTTGTGAGAATTGTGGACAATGTGGTTGGAAATCTGACTCGGGGGAGGTGAATCCCCATTGACTCTGTGAAGAGTTGAAATTATTTTGAAAATATAGTCATATGGTTGAAGATATGGGTCATATTGATTCAGATAATCCCAACTCGGCATAAATAGTTGATTCATGTTGTACATAGCCGGGTCAGAGTTATCCGAATCAAATGAGGTTGCAGTGAAATATGGATTCATATTAGAATTGAAAGAATTGTTGTGGTTAAAATTCATATCACAATTTACAAAAAAGAAGAAAACAAACAAACAAACAAACAAATAAAGAAAAAGAAACAAGCCTATGCTAGGGTTAACTTAGACCTAGACGACTCCTAAATGGTTAGACTGTCCACGGGGGGTATATTGTCGGAAGCTGACCACGAGTTAATCGGCCAGGTAGGGGCAAGATCGGTGGGAGGTATCCGTGCCGGAACAACGAGCCTAATTATGCCAAACCACCGTTCTTCGAGGTTTCGCCTCTCAATCCCCAACCTTAGACACCGATTTAGCAAGAGTCAAATTCTAACAACTTCCCCTTAGGTCAATCTCTTAAATGAGTCCGAGATATCCCTAGGGGCCAACGTCTAGCAAATTTTATTTAGGCTTGGGTTGTGTGAGTGGGGAGGTGATTTTTGGGCTAAGGGAGGGTAATGACTTCCCCACCTTATGTTGTTTTGGGTTTTGCCCTTAAGTTAAATTAGTGCAAGTGTGCAATATAGATAAGAATGAATACAAAAAAGCGAGTAATCACTGAAGTGTTTGTCCTATACTATATGCAATGCCATATGTACACCTCCTATCACAACAACATAAGAACAAAATACAGTATATTGGAATGAAAATTGACACGTGCCTAGATGCAAATGTCTAAACCGTTTTAAAGCATCCAATTTCTATATTTTACTTCTTAAAATTATTTACAGTGTACAAGTAATATAAAAAATTAGCAGCAAAGTATATGAATGTACAAGAAGTTACCCGACACACTTGAGCTAGTGTGGACTTCTGCAATGCTAAAATTTAAACTGCACACCAAAAAACAAAGAAGAAAAGTTAACAAACTTATGAAATCAAACCGTTCCCATCCCCGGCAACGGCGCCAAAATTTGATCAGGGTAAAACCGCGCACAAAAAGTGTATGTTTTGAAGTGAAGATTTAAAGTGTGCGTGTTTTGGCTTCCTCGATACTTCCGTTATAGCATAGAGGCTAAAACGAGTCGAATCCATAAGGACGGGAGACGATAGAAGCTTACACGGTATGTTCACGTGTATGTTAACGATTCTTCTAAGTTTTAAAGAATGAAAAGAAAGGAAAATAAAGAATGAAAAGAGAGGTACGGTGGAATACGAAGAAGTGGGAAACATAGAAAAGAATGGTATTTGTGGTTTTTGATATTTCTAAAATAAAGTGAATAAGAAAGAAAACTCATGGCACTAACTTCTAATGACTCCACTAACATGCTAACCTCTTAGTGATAGTTGCCTCACATGTATCATTGGCCACCACTAGTCCTTGGTTCAAGAGCGATTCAAAGCATGACCCATATGTAACTCATCACAACCCAACTCATCAAACAAGTGCAAGCTACACTTAAACCATCAATACTATAGAAAAGTAAGCATGGAGCAAAGTAATGTTAGCTTGTTAGTAGTTAGGAAGTTAGAGTGTTAGATCCATCATCATGAGCCATCAATGGCTCTTGCAAGATCAAGGCCAAACCGAGGCTATTATATTCATGTGGATTATCGTAAAAGAAGTTAGCAAGTTAGTAGTTAGTAGTTAGTTACCATGAGAGAAAAGTTAGCTACACATGTAAAAGAGATTGGAGAGAAGAAAACATAGAGAGGTAAAGAGAGCACCTTTCATAGATTGTCACCTTCTATTACAAGCACTCTTACATTTCAAGCATGTATCACTCTCTCTCCCTATTACAAGATCTATAAAATGAAAAATACAATGGAGGAAGAAGAAATAACCTAAACTAAACTACCCTAAACTATAACATGAAGATGAAACTACTCCTAAAACTCTGCATATCTTTGCTCTGAGACCCCAAAGGGGGTATTTATAGCCACCAGGAAAGAGGGGGGCCAGGGGACAGACCCTGGCCCAAAATGCGGCCGGGGCCACGGCCATACTGGGGCCGCGCGCACGGCACTTCGAGCCGCGCGCGGTCTTGTCTGTCCTCTGTCAGGCCCTCTGCCCGGTTTTAGTTTTGCAGTCCCTGGTTTTGACGAATCAGCTCCTCTAGGTCAATGGCTATCTTTAATAGGCCTTTAATCACCAATTAAATAGTGATTTAGGGTCTTCTACTTCATTGCACACCATGGACCTACAATCAAGCAAGCAAAGCTTTATTAGCAAAATTTAATATGAAATCAATGTGAAGATGTGATACAAATTATACAAAATTAGAGACTAATCAGTTCCCGTCTCTCGTTCTGTCATGAAAAGGGGTCTGGGAGTACTTCAGCAGGTTTATCTCCAGCTAATGACATCAAGAAAGAGCTAGCACGTCAAATGGTGCGATAATTTTTTGCTTCCATGAGGTCCTGTATCAACTTGGTCCTTTCCAGGAGTAGTTCCTTTAAGTTTACATGGATGCTTTTCGAGAATCAGATTGAGAACATCAGTTACACTGGGAGTCCTTAGCAGGCTAGGGCGTACCTGGTGCTAGTCGAACAGCTGGGGAGCCAACTGAAGGAGCTAAAGACTCTGGAGAATGTTGACTCAATGAATGAAGCTGGGTCGACACTGAGTAAGCTCCTCGTCACTCAAGAACACGAGTGAAAAGAGATAGAGGAGCAAATGGCTGAAGAAGCCCGCCATATCTCGCACTTCAAAGCCGATTACCAAAGACTGATTGGCAATTCAAAAGAATCTGAAGTCGTCATCCAAAGTGCAGAGCAAATTATCGCCACTGCTCAGATTGCTATTGCTAAGGCGCAAGCCTTGATTGAAATCAACGAGCAGAAAATGCTGCTGCTCGAAAAAGACTGGAAGAGTCGAAGGCTGCTAAGAAGCTGCTCCAAGAGGATCTTGTTGCTCACTCCTCTAGGTTGGAGTCTCTTTAGGCACAACTGGCTACGAAGAGATTTTTGTCCGAGGAAGAGTTACGGGTCAAAGCTTTGGTGGAAGCTGAAAGGGCGCGTCAGCACGAGATGCATCGCCTCCGAGAACAAATCCATTCTTTGACGAAGCAAGATTATTAGTCTCCTACTCCATTTTGTAATACTCCTTTTGTCAAATAAGAGTGTTTGTATTATTTTTATTATTTTCGAGTCAAATAATAAAAATTGTCCAATTTTTGTCTCGTCTTTATCTTTTCAGACTCTTTGATGCCTGGATGAAATCAACTTTCATAGTCGCCCTCCTTGATTGTTTATAGAAACACAGCCTTTAATCATTTCGATAGGGTATGACCATGAATAATAAACTCAGGACGCGGCTTTCATCTGCAGTGGAGACGCTGTTTTGGGCTCCTAAAGAATGACGCGCGAGTCTCACCTGGTTGGTGCGGCTCTGACTTCAATAGAGACACGACTCTGGTCCCTTGAGAAGGCGCAAACTCAGGCTGTACTGAGTTCATGATTGAGACGTGGCTCTCATCTACAGCGAAGACGCAGTTTTAGGCTCCTCAAGAATGACGCGCGAGTCTTAGCTAGTTGGTGCGGCTCTGACTTTGATAGAATGCGACTCTGATCCTTTGAGAGGGCGCAAACTCACTGAATTCATGATTAAGACGTGGCTCTAGGACGCAGCCTTCAAGTCTTGTGAATGGCTCATGACGCCACCTTGAATAGTCGTGGGGGGTGGTCCCAGCTTGCTGAGGAGACGCGGCTCTGAACCACTTCAGGAGACGCGGTTGTGGTCTTTTCAGTAGGAATGAAAGGAACGCAGTCCACATGTCTATGAAAGGTCGTGGACTTGTGGACACGACCTTTGAGTCTGCGCCCCACGCGGCTTCCTAAGCGTCACATGCAGCCCGCCTTAAAGATCTTGTTGGATCTTTTAATGTTAAGTCAGCATTGACGATTGGGGACTTGTGTCCTTCAATGTTTCCCGAAGTGGCAATCCACGCATTAGCTACTTATTGGACTTGATGTTCGTGCGAGAATTAAGGCCGATGGCTTTGATTTTTATGCCATTAATTGTAAGCCTTATGGCTTGCCTACAAATAGACCTCGCCCCTTTAATAGTCCATTACTTAGACTGTTTCCCTTTGAGAGCATGCACTCTGAGGGCCTTCGTCTTGATTTGTCTATCTTCCCTTCAAGGGGATGTGTTCCGATGAACAGCAAGAACTTAAAGCTTCCATACTTTTCCTCAATCTTCTCCGAAGATTATCACTGTCAAGTGATTTGAAGATCAAAAAACATCGTTTTAAGTGCTTTTATGGTTGCGCCTTGATGAATAAAATTCAACTTCTAGATAATTCTTCCTAAGGTAGGAACCATTTGTCACCATGAAATACTCAGTCCCACTGAGCTTCTGTTTTTCAATCCATTGAAGAGATTCGATCTCTTGATCTTCTCTTGAAATCTGATTGATGCGCCTGTGTTCGAAAGTCGCGTCTTTCAGACTTCTTGATGAAGCACGAGCTCACTGACTTTGAACTCTAACTCACAAATCCTTTGAATGCGAGTGTGATAAACTCTATACTTGGATCTTGAGACGCGAGCTTTATACACGAAGCCCGCGTTTGAGGTTCTTAACTTAAGAGAATTCTAGCTCTTTAGAGACCTCTGGACGTAGGGGTGGCAACCCCTATTTCTCAAACGCGGGTGTGGCGACCTCTGCGTTTGGGCTACCTCGTGTCTTATATCTCGGACGCAAGTCTAACACCAGATCGTGTTCAGATCTGCCCTGGTCAACTCCGCGCCTGAAGTTCACAATTTCAATCTCTCGTCATTCCTTCAATTTTTCTGTTTCTGCCTTAATAGAATTTTAACCTTTTAGTTTTTTGCTTCTTGCAGGTTCTGGCAGCTTTAGTCAGCCTTCTGCGTTTTTACTGGGCTCTTGGGAGAATATTTCGACTGGCCAGCTTGTTCGAGCTCTTGAGATATCCATTAAGGCCTTATTGGACATGACGTACCAGCATTGCCCCAGCTTTATCATGGTCACAGTGGATATGGTGGTGGGTATGGTCCCCTTGCAGGTCACGGCAAAGAGGATGTCACCAGTAAGGTCTTGGATCCTCCCTTCACCAATCTTACCCTCAGAAGTGACATCGACGAAAAACTCATGCTCATTAGATGACTTTCTGGTGGTGGAGATGCTCATTAAGCGAAGGATTACGGTCCACAATAGTTGGTCAGGTGGAATCAGAATGTTACTCTGTATTTCGACCTCAAGAAGTATCATTGTTCTAGGTTAGCAATGAGCTTCTTCAATGTTTACATCATGCATCATGATGTAATCAGCACTCAGTCATCTCAAGACCGATTAACTGTGACATGATTCAGTAGAAGAAGAGAGGAATCTTTTTTCGGTGTTCTTCCAAACATCTTGTATTTGGAGCAGGGTAGATGTTTTGAGGAGTGAGTGTAACCTTTCGCTGAGAGAGAGGGACTTCTTTATACTCCTTTATTGTAACACTTAATCTTATTGTATAAGAGAGCGTCTTGTATTACTTTCATATGTTTGAATATTAATAAAAGTGACACTTTTTCTTGTCTTCTTATATGTCTTGAATTCCTTTTTTTTTGCATTGAAAATCAGACACAAAGAAGTAAGAGCTCTTGACTTGTTAGAAATGCTATAATTAACTTAACAAGTCCAAGTTTGAGAAAATTTCATTTCAGGAATTTAAGATTACTGTCAGAGATGTGATATTAACTTGACAGAAATGTAAGCTAGAGGTGTGATATTAACTTGGCTCAATGGGAGTTTCAGTTTCATTTGGAAAGACTAAAAACATCACTGTCATAGGTGCAATGTTAAACTTAGCAGTGAAGGTAATGCTAGAGGTGTAATTTTGAACTTGGCATTAATCATCTCGACTTTGATAGGGAAGTTCGAGGAAAAGTCATAGTCATATTTGTATTGTTAAACTTAATAATGAACTGGACGCTAAAGGTGTGATGTTAAACTTAGCATCGCTCATCTCAGCTTCGATATGGAAGCCTAAGGGAAAGTGACTGTCAAAGGTTTCATATTGAACTTGGCAGCAACTTAATCACCGTTAGAGGTGTAGTGTTAAAGTTAACAGTAATTTGTCAGAGGTGTAATATTAACTTGACAGAATTGGTTTGGGGTAGGAGCAATTTTGAGGACTTGTCATTCTACAAGTGAAATTTAGAATGTCAAAGGTGTAATTTTAACTTGACAAAAATTGGTTTGCGATAGGAACAATTTCGAGAACTTGTCATTCTATTGATAAAAATTGACAAGTGAAATTTAGAATGTCAGAGGTGTAATTTTAACTTGACAAAAATTGATTTGCGATAGGAGCAATTTTGTGGACTTGTCATTCCATTAATGAGAATTGACAAGTGAAATTTGGACTAGTTGGGGAGCATTGAAAATTTTCATTATTAGAGGTGTGGTGTTAAGCTTAACAATGATTGTGTTTGTGGACCTACGTCTCTAAGGAAGAGAATTGGAAGGAGATTTTGGGTGGAAAGTAAAATGAATTGTCAGAGGTATAATATTAACGTGGCAATCGTTGATTTCCTAGGGAAACGGGAGATTCACCATTAGAGGTGTAATATTAACAAATCAGTGAAGATTTTTAATAAGTTTTGTTGTCAGAGGTTTAATATAAACTTGACTGAATCCACTGGGGATCGGGGAATCCAAATTGTCAGAGGTTTACTGTTAACATAACAAGTCCCAGTTCATTTTGTTGGAGAGATGAACACAAGTATTTTTGTAGCCCTACCTGAAAAACACCTAGAGGGGGGGTGAATAGGTGTTATGCTAATCAAATGCACTTTTAAAAACAAGTTAGGATGTATGATGCAAGCGGTCACTCAGAACAAGAAATTGAAGCCGAATTCCCCGTGAAGGGCTCTAGAACTTCTCTCCTCTTTGAGTCCTCTAGATTATGAGTTGAGGTACTTAATTACTTTCTTGTTGATTGATATAGACCGAAAATGCAATAGGATGAGATGAATGCAATAATGAAGGACAAAGCAAGTAGTATCACAAGTATAAGAATGTAAAGCAATAAAGAGTAAGAAGAAATCAATCGCAAACACAAGATGATTTGTTTCGAGGTTCGAGTCATTGCTCTACGTCCCCACCTTCACCACTATGAAGGATTTTCACTAAATCTATAAAGGAGACTTCCACACAGGAACCTTATACTCAAGGAATTATAATTGGTCTACACAAGACCTGAGTGCCCATCTCTAACAATACTATCCTCCACACAAGAGGAACCACAACTCAATGGAATATAAGTCACTTGGCGATCTAGAAAAGATCACAAACTCTCTCTTACAACTTATAGAGTGGAGTATGCTTTTAGGCTGAAGAAGTAAAGTGAGAGAAAAATTTCAATAGTAAAGATTTAGAAGACTTGAAAACCAACTGAAAAATTTGCAATAGAAAGAACTTTGAAAATGGAAAGCAATGGAACACTTCTTCTCTTGAAAACACTTGAAACTTGGATATTTTTCTTGTAGAAAACCAAAGACCCATGACCTCTATTTATAGGCAAAGGATAAATACCATTCATAAGTGATACTAGGTTATTATTAGGGTTAAGTTTAACCACTCGGAAACAAGAAATAGCAATTGGAACCCATAAAAAAAACAAAACAGATTAGAATAGAGCCGTTGGTGCCAGTCTGGACAGCTGCTGGTCGACCGACCGGTTGACCGGCAAGCCACTTGGCAAATAGCCATTGGCTCCAGTCGATCGCCCGATCGACCGTTAGGCAAATTTGAAAGGAGTATTTTGAACTGCCGGTCGACCGGCACAAACTGAGAGTAAGTGGCATGCAGTCGGTCGACCGGTCGGTCGACCGCAGGGGTTAATGGTCGACCACCCTGGTCGACCGACAGACGTGCACAGCGTGCACGCCCACAGCCAAAAGGTCCGGTCGACCGGCCGGTCAACCGTATTGGCCTGAAATAGTTATGGTCGACCGGCCGGTCTACCATTATGGCCTGAAATATGATTTAAACAGATTTTTGAACTTGGAAAAATTTAAAAGTATTTTTGCAATGATTTGAGGGATAGTAGCTTAGTATAGGAGATAAAATACATGTTCTAAATTTGATATAAAAATTTAAAAAATTTTGAAACATGTATATCAACTAAACATGCAACAAAGCCAATATTACCAAAAAATTGTTTTTTTGAAAAGTGTATTTTTGTTTGTGTAACTTCTTAAGCACATATATCATATCCTTACTCTTTAACATATTAAAATCTTATAAGGGTCTAGATGACTACAAGATCTTCAATCGGACTTTTCCATTTGAATCACTGAGTAACTTGAATTCTTGATCCCATATTTGAGTTATCTTGAGTCAATACAACCTTCCTTTAGGGGAAGAAACTTCTTGAATCCTTAGAACCCTTAAATAATCTTAAACACTTAAACTTGATTAGTACAAATAACTATATATGTGTTGTGATCATCAAAACTCAACCGGGTGATTGTAACCTTGGGCCAACAATTTCTCCCTTTTTGATGATGACAAAACATATGAGTTATTATTAAAAAAAAAGTGAAAGGAGCTTGAAAAAGCTCCCCCTCAAATCATGCTATCTATCAAGCATAAGAAAAGAATATGTTCTTTACAAGTAGAATGAATAACAAAAGTGAATTGAGAAATATGAATGAAAAAGAAATAATAACTCAAAAGTATTTCTCCCCCTTTTTGTCGTACATCAAAAAGGGTAGAGGTCAAGTCAACAAAACATTTTGGAAAAGTATTTGCAAAAATCTCATGAATCCATAATACAGACATTTAATTCACCAAAAATAAAAGAAAATCTATTATCTAGGGTTTAGTAAAAATATCCGCAAGTTAAAAATCAGTGGAAACATAATCAGTTTCAATATCACCTTTCTCATAATGATCTCGAAGAAAGTGATATCGAATGTCAATATACTTTGTCTTACTATGTTGATTTGCATTTTTAGTCATTTGAATAGTATTAGTATTATCACAAAATATCTTAATATAGTCATAATACAAATCATAATTAAGGAGAGTATGTTTCATCCAAAGGATTTGTATACAACAAGCCCCGGCCGCAACATACTCCGCCTCGACGGTTGAGAGGGCTATAGAATTTTGCTTCTTGGAAGACCATGAAACAAGACAATTTCCTAGAAACTGACATGTTCCACTAGTATTCTTTCTATCCACTCTACAACCCGCATAGTCGGCATCTAAAAAAACTCGTCATGAAAAATTATCCGGTCTTCGGATACCACAAACCCATTCCAATGGTGCCCTTAAGATATCTAATAATGCGATTTACCGCAATCAAATGGGACTCTTTAGGGCACGATTGAAATCTAGCATAAAGATAAACATTAAACATAATATTCGGCCTACTAGCCGTTAAATATAATAAACTATCAATCATGTTACGATAGAGTTTAATGTCTACATTTATACCTTGTTCATCCTTATCAAGTTTTATGGTGGTAGCCATGAAAGTTTTGCTTGTCTTAGCCCCTTCAAGCCTAAATTTCTTGATGAGTTCCTTCATGTACTTGGCTTGATTTATAAAAATCTCATCACTAGTTAAGTTCGCCCATCATAAACATCTCAAATTCCTCCTTCATGTATGATTCAAAATCTTTACGAAATTTTTCATTACTAGATCCAAATATAATATCATCAACATATATTTGAACAATAAGAATATCATTATCAACATATTTAGTAAACAAAGTGGTATCTATTGTTCCTTTAGCAAAACAATTAGAAATAAGAAATAATGAAAGTCTTTCATACCAAGCCCTAGGAGCTTGTTTTAAACCATGTAAAGCTTTGTCTAGTTTGAAAACAAAATCCGGATGTGTAGGATCAACAAACCCGGGAGGTTGTTCAACATACACCTCCTCTTCAATAAACCCATTTAAAAATACACTATTGACATCCATTTGAAAAAGTTTGAAATCTTTATAGGAAGTAAAAGCAAGTGTTATCTGTATAGCTTCAAGTCGTGCTACGGGCGCAAAGGTTTCCTCAAAATTGATACCTTCGATTTGGGTATAACCTTGGGCCACTAACCTAGCTTTATTCCTAATAATATTACCTGACTCATCCAACTTATTCCTAAAAATTCATTTAGTGTCAATTGTTGGTCTATCATGGGGTCTAAGGACGAGATGCCAAACTTGATTGCGCTCAAATTGATTGAGCTCCTCTTGCATGACAAAGCAACCAATATGAGTCGCCCTCGGCTTCGAGGATGTTCTTTAGTTCAAAATGAGAAGTAAAAGCATAATGGCCACAAAGATCATGAAGCTTGGAACAAAGTAGTTACCTCTTTTGATACATCACCTATAATGAGATCCTTGGGATGATGTGGAGTGAATCTCCAATCCTTTAAAAGTGGTTGTGTTTGTGGTTGCTCCACTTTAACTTCTTGAACTTCACTTTGCACATCAATTTTAGGCTTGTCTTCTTGTATTTGTGAGTCCTTTAAGGTTATCCGCTCCATGTCTTCACCTAAGGAATCTATTTCGACAACATTCTCAATAAAAACATTAGATTCCTCAAACTTACATGTATAGATTCTTTAATAGTCAAATTTGATTTATTGAGGACTCTATAGGCTTTACTAGTGTTAGAGTAACCAATAAAAATGGCTTCATAAGATTTTGCATCAAACTTGCCTAAATTATCTTTAGTATTTAAAACAAAATATTTGCAACCAAAAAATTTAAAAGAAGAAGCATTTGGTTTTCTTGAATAGTAAATTTCGAAAGAAGTTTTAGATGTATTTTTGCAAAGGAAAACCCTATTTGATATGTAACAAGATGTGTTTACGACCTCGGCCCATAGGTATTGAGAGAGACCGTATTCATTTATCATAGTCCTAGCCATTTCTTCTAATGTTCAATTTTTCCTCTCAAATACTCCATTTTGTTGTGGAGTCTAAGACAAGATAATTCATGTTTAATTTCATGTTCTTCGTAGTAAGTGATAAAGGATTGGCTATTAAATTCACCACCCTATCACTCCTTATTTATAAAATTGAAGAATTTTTTCCTTTTCAACTCTTTTCTTAAATATTTGAAAATGTGAAAAGGCTTGATTTTTATGTTCTAAAAAGAAAACCCAAGTAAAACGAGAAAAATTATCAACCAATACAAAAGCAAAACGATTCCCACTTAGACTTTTGATTAATAGGACCAAATAAATCCATATGAATTAACTCCAAGGGTCGTGATGTCATGATATCCTTGATGGATTTGAAAGAGGACTTGATTTGTTTCCCAGTTGGCACGCATTACAAATGCGGTCATTTTCAAATTTCAAACAAAAAATACCTTTCACCGCTTCTTTGTTGTTTATTCTAGATAAAAGATCAAAAGAAATATGGCCTAGGCTCCTATGCCATAACCAAGAGTCATCATTGAAAGCATTTAAACAAATGGCATTGCATTGCATATTAGACATATCAATCATGTATACATTGTTTTCACGAAATCCGGAAAGTATACATGCATTAGTTTGTCTATCAAATATATTACAAGCTAAGTCATCAAAAATCACAGTAAAATCTTTATCACAAAGTTGACTAACACTCAAGAGATTATGTTTGAGGCCATCAACTAAAGTAACATTTTCAATCTTAGGAGATGAACCAAGTTTGATGTTACTTATACCAATAATCTTTTCTTTGGAGTCATCTCTGAAGGTAACGGTGCCACCTTCACGGTATCTTGATAGGGCTGAAAATTGTTGATATCCCATGTCATGTGCCTTGATCAAGATACCACCACTCCCTACGTTTTTGAGCTTTGGAGTGTACATGCATCATGTAACATAATTGTTGACTTTGGTACCCAAATTTTCTTGGGTCTTTTAATGTTAGCATTACAAAGCCAAATATGATTATTTGAGGTATTTATTCTATCAAAATAAAATTTAGCCAAGTGACCTTTTCGGTCACAATAAGTGCATGCATAAATTTTACCATACATGAATGCATGATAAGTGTCTGGAGTGTGAATATTTGGTTTGTGAACATGTTTAGCATGATGTGAGTGCAAATGTTGTGACTTGTGAGTATGGGTATGTGTAGCATGAGTTTGTTTCTTTGGGATATATTTCTTAGGAAACATAGCCTCCAATCTAGATTTGTCAAATTCACAGTTCTTTAAAACTTCTCCTAAAGAGTTAATTTTATTCTTTAGCATAGAAATCTTATCTTTATCTATCAAAGGAAATTTAGCTTTACAAGCAATCTTATAAGCATCAAACTTTTTTTGAGTAGAAGTGAGAATTGAAAATAAATCATCCTTTTCTTTTGTGAGTATGAAAATTTTATGGTTAAGTGTTTCATTTTCTTTTTTCATTTTTAAATATTTCTTTTAAGAAAATCATAGTTATGAGATAATTCTCCAAAAGCTTCTCCTAATTCATCCATAGATAATTCACAATCGTCAATAGATGATTTGGGGGTTACCTTATTTGTGTTATCATTTGTCATAAAACACATGTGGGCCATATCAACTTCTTCATCGGATTCACTCTCCGAATCCCATGTAGTCTTTAAAGCCTTCTTGGAGGTAGAGGGTTTGCTCTTATTTTCTGGGCACTCCACAACGATGTGCCTCGGCTTCCTGTAATTGAAGCAAATGATCTTCTTTTCTTCCTTTCCTTGCCATCTTTTTCTATTTTAAAATTTTGTTTTGTTGTACATTCTCCAAACATTCTTCATAAGAAGAGAGAGATCTTCATCATCCTCTTCTTCATCATCTCCGTCGGAGTAGGTGGAAGAGCTTTTGAAAGCGATTGCTTTCTTCTTTAGAGGAGCCATCTCTTCTCTGGCCTTTCTTTCCATCTCATGGGTCTTAAGGTTCCCAATAAGACCAATGAGCTCCATTTTTTCTTTGTCGTTGAGCTCCCTCAAAGTTGTGGCTTTGACTTTCCAAGATGGTGGGAGTGCACAAATGATCTTCCTCACCTTTTGATCATTGTCAATGCCGTCACCTAAAGAAGCAAGACCGTTAGTAATTTTAGTAAACTTTGTAACCATATCATCAATGGATTCATTTTCATGTATAGTGAAGTTTTCATATTGAGAGCGCAAGAGATCAATTTTAGCCCTCTTGACTTATGATATTCCCTCATGAGTGATCACTAGGTGAGACCAAATCTCATAGGCAGATTTGTAGTGAATAACCCTAGCTATATCATCATCATTCAAGGCTTGAAGCAATGCATAGTGTGCTTTTACATTTGCATCAAATTCCTTGGTGGTAATATCGGACCGAGTGTCTTCATCACCACTGGGTATGCTAAATGGTTTAGTCACCGCCTTTGCAACCCGACTTCTTAGGGATTGCAAACATACAGTCATCTTAACCTTCCATATGGGAAAGTTAAGGCTATCAAACTTGGGAGAGGTCTTAATACCATCGGCCATCTTTACTAAGGTGAATGAGGATGAAATATGAAAAGATGATTAGCAAATAAGGATCTCTAAGGTTGTTAAGCTAAGAAACTAGAGACGAAAGCTCAAATACCAATTGAAAAATACCTAGAGGGGGGTAAATAGGTGTTATGTTAATCAAATAAACAAGTTAGGGAGTATGATGCAAGCGGTCACTTAGAACAAGAAATTGAAGCCGAATTCCCATAAAGGGCTCTAGAGCTTTTCCTCTTTGATTCCTCTAGATTATGAGTTGAGGTGCTTAATTGCTTTCTTGTTGATATGAGTATAGATCGAAAATTGCAATAGGATGAGATGAATTCAATAATGAAAATAAGGCAAGTAGTATCACAAGTATAAGAATGTAAAGCAATAAAGAGCAAGAAGAAATCAATCGCAAACACAAGAGGATTTGTTTCGAGGTTCGAGCCACTGCTCTACGTCCCCGCCTTCACCACTATGAAGGATTTCCACTAAATCTACAAAGGGAACTTCCACACAGGAGCCTTACACTCAAGGAATTACAATTGGTCTACACAAGACCGGAGTATCCAACCCCAACAATGCTATCCTCCAGACAAGAGGAACCACAACTCAATAGAATACAAGTCACTTGGTGATCTAGAAAAGACCACAAACTCTCTTTTACAACTTCTTATAGAGTGGAGTATGATTTAGGCTCAAGAAGTAAAGTGAGAGAAAAATTTCAGTAGTAAAGATTTAGAGGACTTGAAAACCAACAGAAAAATTTTACAATAGAAAAAACTTTGAAAATAAAAAGCAATAAAACACTTCTTCTCTTAAAAACACTTGAAACTTAAATATTTTTCTTGTAGAAAATTAAAGACCCATGACCTCTATTTATAGGCAAAGGATAAATACTATTCATAAGTGATACTAGGTCATTATGGGTGAGTTAACCACTTGGAAATAAGAAATAGCCGTTGGAACCCGTAAAAAAACAAAACAAATCAGAATAGAGCCGTTTGTGCTAGTCTGGACAGCTGCCCGTCGACTGGCTGATCGACCGGCAAGCCACTTGGCAAATAGCCGTTGGCTCCGGTCGACCGCCCGGTCAACCGCTAGGCAAATTTAAAAGGAGTATTTTGACTGGCCCAGTCGACCGGCACAAACTGAGAGAAAGTGACATGCAGTCAGTCGACCGATCGGTCGACCACAGGGGTTGACGGTCGACTGCCCCGGTCGACCGACAGACGTGCACAGCGTGCACGCCCACGGCCAAAAGGCCCGGTCGACCGGCCGGTCGACCGTATTGGCCTGAAACAGTTACGGTCGACCGGTCGGTCGACCGTTATGGCCTGAAATATGATTAAAACAGATTTTTGAACTTGAAAAAATTTAAAAGTATTTTTGCAATGGTTCGAGGGTTAAGTAGCTTAGTATAGGAGATAAAATACATGTTCTAAACTTGATATAAAAATTCTAAAAATTATGAAACATGTATATCAGCCAAACATGCAACAAACCTAATATTACCAAAAACTTGTATTTTTGAAAAGTGCATTTTTGTGTGTGTAACTTCTTGAGCACATATATCATATCCTTACTCTTTAACATAATAAAATCCTTTCAAGGGTCTAGATGACTATAAGATCTTTAATCGGGCTTTTCTATTTGCATCACTGAGTAACTTAAATTCTTGATCCCGTATTTGAGTCATCTTGAGTCAACACCACCTTCCTTTAGGGGAAGAAACTCCTTGAATCCTTAGAACCCTGAAATAATCTTAAACACTTAAACTGAATTAGTACAAATAACTATATATGTTTTGTGATCATCAAAACTCTAAAACCGGGTGATTGTAATCTTGGGCCAACACTACATTCTATGGAAGAGAATTGGTAGAAGATTTTAGAGGAGAAGATGAGACCAAGTCCCATAGGATTTTTAGCAAACCCTTAGCTATTAACGAATTTGATGTGCCTTTACTAACTACCGTTTGAGTTGGGCTAGCCATGCTATTCCCCTCAGCATAATGAGTTGTCGAAGACTTATGCTAGACTTAAAAGCCAATATTTTCCTCTATCCTTAGCCATCGGAGGCGTCGGATGTCCATAGATATGCAAGAGAAGAGCAACAAGGGTAAAACTGAAGTCTTGCACTTTGTTTCTTTTTCAATGTTTACATCATGCATCATGATGTAACCAGCGCTCGATCAGTTTGACACTGATCGACCATGATGTGATCCAGTGAAGGAAAAAAAATTTCTTTGGCGTTCATCTTAGATCTGGAGTTTCGATCAGAGGTGTAGTATTAACCTGATCAGGAGAAGAATGCTATTAAAGATAGTATTTCTTCAAGAATTTGTTATTGATTGGCATTATAAGCTATCACCTTCTGGGGTTATGAGGTGATATGCTCCATTTGAGTAGACCGACTTTACTACAAATGGTCCTTCCCATTTGGGTTAGAATTTTCCTTTTGTCTTATGTGTCATTACCATAGGTCTTCTGACGGCTAAGACAATGTCATCTTTCTTGAAAGTCCGCTCCTTGACTTTCTTGTTGAAGGCTCTGGTAATTCGAGCTTGATAAAGCTCTATTTGCTGTTGAGCTTGTAGGCGCTTATCGTCCAAAGCCTCCAGCTCTTGGAGTCGCAGTTGATACTTCTCCTCGTTTGTCATTTCTGTAGTCAAGGCAACACGTAGAGATGGGATCTAGATTTCTAATGGGAGTACGGCTTCACATCATATACCAAAGAAAATGGTGTGGCTTTCGTTGGGGTTCGAATCATCATGCGATAGGCCCATAAGCATTCACCTAATTTGTCGTCCCAATCATGTTGGCTTTTCGAGACGAATTTCTTGAGAAGCTTTCCAATAGTCTTGTTGAAAGCTTCTGCAAAGCTGTTGCTGCTGGATAGTATACTGTTGAAGATACGCTACGGATTCTGAACTTGTCGCAGAATCTTTGAAAAGTTTGACTGACGAACTGGGACCCATTATCATGAACGACTATTGTGGCACACCAAAGCGGTAAATGACGTGATGTTTAACAAATTTGATCATGTCGGATGCCTTTACCTCCCTCAAGGGAATAGCTTCAGCCTATTTAGAGAAGTAATCGGTTACAGCTAAGATGAACTGATATCCTTTGGATGAAGGTGGGCTAATATGGCTAATCACGTCCATTCCCTACATCTCAAATGGCCAGATTGAGGTTGTAGAGCGAAGATGTCCTGGTGCTTGATGGATGAAATCACCATGGACTTGACAGGCGTGACATCGTTTGGCGTAAGTGATGGTGTCTGGGATCATCTTAGGCAATAATATCCCAGTCTTCAGAGTATATCCCCAAGCTTTGAACCAGGTAGATGACTCCACACATGCCATCATGCGCTTCTTTGAGTACTTCCTGTGCCTCCTTTTACGACAAACAGCGGAGGAGGATCCCATCATGCGATCAGCGACACAGTGTTCACGTGATCGCATTATAGTAGAATTTGAGGGCTTTCCTTCTAATGGCAGCTGCCTTGTTGGGATCATCAGGAAGAATGTCGTACAATGCATAGTCGATGTACGAAAATTGCCAATCCCTGGGTTCTGGACTTATTGACGTCTTTAGAGTTTCTTTGGCTTGACAGTCTCCTGTCGGCTTTTGGTGATCTTCAAAAGCTATTCTTGGGCAATACAAGTCATGACTGTAGATAAGTATTTTCTCTACTACTCCAGTTGGAAGGGCTAAGGAAGAAGCCAGAGATACCAGTGCATCTGCATGCGCATTTTGCTGGCGTGGTACATGGTTGATGTAAAAGTTTCTGAACCTCTCAGCCATAAAGATAATTGCATTGAAATAGGATACTAAGTCTTCATGCCTGACTTCGTACTCCCCGCGAACTTGGTTAATGATGAGTTTAGAGTCACCGTATGCTTCGAGATTTTTAACGCCAGTCTCATCCGCGATTTGCATTCCAATCAAGAGGGTATTGTATTCCACTACATTATGGGAGCATGACTCGGTTAGTGAGAATGCACGAGGGATCACGTAGTTCTGTGGGAAGAACAGTACTACCCCCACTCCTGCTATGACATGCCCTCGTGGGCCGTTCTGGATGCACCGTCAAAGAAGAGTTGCCATATCTGTCCTTCGAAAGACGTCTGGGTCAGACAAACTTCAGCGACCTCGTCTGGGAGATCCTCATAAAGTTTGGTTGCTCTCGGATCTGGATGCTCAGCCAGGACATCTGCCACCGCTTGTCCCTTCACGGCTTTTTGTGGCAGAAAGCGCATCTCATATTGGGAGAGCAGTATAGCCCATTCTACCAGTCGAACATTTAGTGACGATGGTTTCGTCATGAGCAACCTCAAAGGGTTGAATTTTGATATGATATTTATAGTCTGGCCCACCAAGTAGTGTCTCATTTTCTGGACGGCAAACACCAACGCCAAACATTCCTTTTCGATCGGGTTATACCGATGTTCGGCTCCGATCATGATTTTGCTCAGATAGTAGATTGCCTGCTCGTGTCCCTGATCATTATTTTGGGCTAGTAAAGCTCCTAAGGAATGATCTATCACTTGAACATATATCAGGAAAGGTCTTCCTGAATCTGGAGCTCTAAGGACGGGTGGTTGCATGAGGTATCGTTTGATTTCCTCAAACGCTTGTTGGCAAGCATCTCCCAAATGAATGAGACGCCCTTCTTTATTAATTTGGTGAAGGGTTGGGATCTTCCGAAAAGATTTAGATAAACCTCCAGATGTACGCTAGTCGTCCTTACAATCCTCTAAGCTCTCTGAGATTCCTTGGAGGTTGCATCTCTCGGATGGCACGAACCTTTTCTAGGTCTAGGTGAATTCCTTTGGATGTCACCACAAACCCTAGAAATTTACTGCTGGCTACCCTTAGGAAAGATTTGATGGGATTCATCTTCAACTGATGTGCTCGCATGATCTTAAAAATCGTCTTCAGATCTGTTATGTGGTCGCCCTTGGTGCGGCTTTTTACTGCAATGTCATCGACGTAGCATTCCATTGTTTTACGTATGTGTTCATGAAAATTGCATTCGTAGCTCTCTGATATGTTCCCCTCGTATTCTTCAGTCTGAAGGGCATGACAGTATAACAATATACCCCCAGTGGTGTCCTGAAAGAAGTATGCTTTTCATCATCAGGGTACGTTTTGATTTGATTGTACCCTGAGAATCCATCCATAAAAGACATCCGTTCAAACCCACACGTATTGTCAATCATGACATCCGTGATTGGGAGAGGGAATTCGTCTTTGGGGCAGGCTTCATTTAGATCGCAAAAATTAATTCAAATTTAGATCTTCCCATTTTCTTAGTAAGGGGGACGATATTGGCTACCCAATCAGGTTGTTGCTCCTCCCTAATGAAGCCAGAGTCAATAAGCTTTTCGATTTCTGACTGGATTGCTTTCATTATTTCTGGACAGAACCATCGCTGATGTTGTTTGACTGGCTTCACGTCTGAATTAATGTTAAGGCGATGCATAGCCACTCGAGGATTAAGCCCAGGCATGTCCTCGTAATTCCAAGCAAAAACATCTATATACTCTCGCACAAGATATATTAGATCTTCTTTTTTGAAGGGTGATAGGCTTTCGCTTATAAAGATGGGCTTAGGATTAACCTCATCTCTCAGATTAATCTGGGTGACCTTATCTTCCGTGGGCGGTTCGCGTTGCTCGAAACGAATATCCCATAGAGTGTTTAGGCGTTTGATCCAAGGATCTGTATCAGACTGGATCATTCCTTTATCTCCGTCTTCCATGTGGCTTGTTGAAACCATGTTTATTAAAAGTTTTCCGAAGATATTGCCAACACTAACATCTGACTCCCACGATGACGTGCCCTATGAGTAATTATGGTATGATGACTCTTCAGACTCAGAGGCTGATGGAATCGGAGTTGACACATAAACTAACCCTCTGCGAGTTCGATGATAATAATCAGGGGTCTTCCCTTTCATAACGAAAGATCGAAGTAGTGTTCTTCCTTTACCAAAGTTCAAACCAGGACCATTTGTTAGATCATGCCCTATGCTCTCCATCATTCTGGAGTACATTTGGCTCATAATAAGAGAACTGGGGGATTCGTCCTCACTTTCTGAGTCTTTGCGAGACATCAATTCGAACTTAATTCTTCCAAAAAGAATTAGTTTTTGGTCTTTGCATCTTGCTGGAACCATGAATACTGATTCTTACGCATCACCAACATTTTGGTA
This sequence comes from Agave tequilana, assembly GCA_038442645.1. Lineage (NCBI taxonomy): Eukaryota > Viridiplantae > Streptophyta > Magnoliopsida > Asparagales > Asparagaceae > Agave > Agave tequilana. The sequence continues at coordinate 54,381 of JAVJIF010008392.1, forward strand.
CGTTTTGAGGGATGCCTTCATTGGTACATGCAATAATGTCAGAGCATTCATTGCTGACCAGGGGTCATTATCCACCTCGGTACTAGTGTCTGAATGCACTGAATCAGAAGCAAACATAAAAAAAGTAAGTCAAATTCAACTCTTCATTAATATACCACTCGCCTACATCATCGGCGGTGTTATTAACATCGAGCTTATTAATGCTCGTTACAAGTGGATTTAATTCCTAGATACATTCTTCTTCCACCTCTGGCTCAGTGTCAGCTTCATTACTAGAGTCGGGTTCCTCTGGCTGCGGATTTTTGTTCATCTCCAAAGAATCATGGTATAGGAGGGAGTCTGTGAAATAGTTCTCTACCTCGTTGAACGGGTGCCTTTCGGCAATCAACGTTCGAACTTTCCCACTTCTGTCGATGTACTTCATGACTTGATGGAGAGTGGAGGCGATGATGGAATTACGATGAATCCACGGTCGTCCGAGCAGCAAATTGTATGAAGTGTCAGCATCAATTACATAGCATGTCACTTCAGATCTTAAATCCCCAATCTGGCATTTGAGTTTCATCTTTCCCATTGGCGCGTACCATTGGCGTTAAAACTATAGATGGTAGTTTGGGTGGCGCTCAATCGGTGGGTAGGGATCCCAAAGTGCTGCATGACCCGGCGATGCAAGATGCTCAACGAGGATCCTGGATCTACCTGAATGCGGCTCACTTCAGACGATCCAATGTACCCTGTGAAGTACAGGGGCCGATCATGTTTCCCCTTGACCTGCATGCCATCTGATGTGAAGGTGATGCAGGAAGCAGTTTGAGAGGCATGGAGGCAGTCCTCTTCATCTTCCTCCTGTGGTCCAGCCGGGATCTGGGTCATGAAGACCTCTGCATCAGTTAGAGCTTCTCTTGTTGACTTTGACAGTCTCAAGAGCTCGTAAGGGTGATTCTGGCCAGGATATTGTCCAGTTGAGCTAGACATCAAAACGGTAAGGTGTTGGATATCCTTCCGCGTTATTCTTTGGGAGAACCTTAGAAAACCAAAGCTCTTTCTGCTTCTCCACATGTTGCTTCACGGAGGGCTTGGTTGGCTCTGGAGTAGGTTTGGGAGGGCTTGCCACCATCTCGTCATACTTCTTTAAATACGACTGACCCGAATGAGTTTCTGCCATGAGCGATTTATTGAGCTCTGCGGCAAGGACGATTGTTTCCTCTTCCGAATCGGTTAGTGAGGGAATATCAGTTTTTACCTCCCAGGAAGAAGCGCACACCACATTGCAGGACGAAGCTTTCGCCTTGCCTTTGGACTTTCTCTTAGTAACAGTAGTCCACTGTTGGCCATCTACCAGGTCGGGATGAACCCACATAATTTCTCCCTAAGATGTAAGAATAGGTACAAGACCTTTCTCTTGCTGATGATGTGGGTCCATATTTATCATTCTTAGTTTCCCTTTCTGAATGGGAACCACTCCAGACGGCGTTAGAGGCTGTTTTCCAAACTAAAGAATTGATGTCATATTAGTCGTAACTTTCTTCTACTCTGGATGGAGCTTTAGCACTTCTACATCGATCAGAGCTTGAAGAATATCTTTGAAGACATAACAGCTCTTGGTGGGGTGCCCTAACATCCTATGATACAGGCAGTAGTTAGGATTGTCGGACTTGCCGACTTCCTCAGGACGTCTAGCTTCAGGAAGCTTCAATCTATTGCTCTTATTGAGCAACTTGAGCAGTGAATCGACGTGTTCGTCCTTAAAAGCGTACCGCTTGTTGGCGCATATCTGACTTGAAGAACCTCTCCCTCTGGCTGGCTGAGATTTCACGGGGATTTTACCTCTGTCACCATTGTATCCTTTCTTTTTGATTGAAAAGATATTTCTGGCGCGCACCTTGTTGACTTTTCGGGTCTGGGTTTGTTTTCTTCTGCCCTAACCCTGGCGACAATTTCTTCAACCTGTTCACCTTACTGGACCAACTGCTTCTGGGTGCAACTCTCAGCAACTCCTATCTGGGTTAGGAGTGAAGTTTGTAAATTATGGCGGCATGTTTCTACCAGGATGGCTTGGGTCATTCCGCTAGGACATCAGAGTGCCATATTCTGAAATCTCTCCACAAATATTTTGACGGACTCTCTCTTTCGCTGCTTCGTTGCCAGGAGAGTGGGCATCATAATCTTTGAGTCGTCTTCAAAGAAGCGTGTCAGGAAGAGATTCTCCAAATCACCCCAGTTTTTGATGGAGCCTTCTTGGAGTTTCATGAACCATTCAAAAGCAAGCCCTTTTAGAGTGCCGATGAACAAACGTGCCAAGATGGCATCATTATCTACTACATTTCCTGTTTGAGACTTGAAGTAGTAGATGTGTTGGTTCGGTAACCCTTTAACGTCGAACGCCTGTAGGGTCAGAACTTTGAACTTAGGAGGGTACGGAACAAGGTCCCACTCGGTCGGATATGATCAGACCACTCCTGCTTCTTGGAGGCCTTTCTGGTTGGTAAGGGCTTCCAGACGCTACTCTAATTGACTCATTCTTTTAGAATGAATACCCTCATTGAAGGTTCACCTAGAGGGGGGGTGAATAGGTGATGGCTAATCTAATGGTCACTTAATGCCTAATAATGCGGAAGCTAAAAGCAATTATGGCCTAAACAAATCTTTTACACTAAACACCACGTATAACACAAGAGTGTTGCCGAATTCCCCGTGAAGGGCTCTGGACAAACTCCTCTAGATTCCCCTTGAATGGGTTGAGGTGCCGCGTTGGCTCTCTTGGTTGAATACAAGTGTTAGCAAACAAACCCAAGCAAGTATATCAATGAGCACACAATATATCAAGCATGTAAAGATAAGACAAGTAATAACATGCAAGATATAAACAAGAGACAAAGAGAGAGAGAGAGAGTGAGCAATCGCAAACACAAGGGATTTGTTTCGAGGTTCGAGCACCCTTGCTCTACATCCCGCCTTCGACACACGAAGGATTTCCACTATAATCGATCCCAATGGATCACCCGGTGCCGCAACACCTACAACTCTCGGACTCCCTAGTCCGTACACACCGCAAGCCCACCAGCTCGCCGAGGTCACACCTCAAACAAGAGTTCGCACCCGAACCCGAAACACCGAGTCCTTACTAGGACCCGAAACAAATGCGAACACACACGTCCGCCTCCTCAAAGAACAAAGATGAAATCTTGGTGATCTAAGCACTTTGATCACCAAAAAAACTCTCACAACAAAACCCTATAGGTAGATATAGCAATGGATAGCTCAAGTGTTTGTGTGAGAAAACTAGGAAAGAAGTGATGGAGGAAAACTCAAAGAATCACTTTAAATCACTCTTAATAAAAACTCCCCTTTTGATTGGAAGAATTAGCTCTCAAATTTGTGGAGAAAACTCTTTTAATGGAGTGGGAAAAACTGGCTCAAAGCTCTCCTAAAATCTTCGTGAAAAACAATGACCAAACCCCCAAATTTATAAGCTGTCAAAAACTAGCTGTTGGGGTCTGTCAGACCTGTCGGTCGACCGCCAACGGTCAAGAATCCGACCGTTGGAGCCTCCGGTCGACCGTCCGGTCGACCCAAAAGAACAGAGAGCACTGCTCTGAGTTTCGGTCGATAGTGTCGGCAGACCGGCCATCTGCCAGGTCAAGGCGTGCACGTCGTGCACGTCGGTCGACCGAGCCGGTCGGTCGACTTCAGAGTTAGTCGACTAGTAAGGTAGTAAGTCGACTATTTGAAGCCTGAAACAGTTTTTCTGAGATTTAAAACTAAGTCTTTTGATTGAAATAAAATCCCATAAAATACTTAAAAATCTACAAAAATAGTTTTACCAATATATTTTGATAAACAAACATGCTTGCACAAAATCAAGGCATGTTATAAATGATTGGACTATTTTTGTAACTTGAAAATATTGGCTCAATTGAAAACTTGTATTTTTCTAAAACTTGTTTTCCAAACTTCTTCATGATACAAAAACAAGATATTTTGAATTCATTAAAGCATAGTGTGTATGGATATGATCCACTACACAATTAAGATGAAATATCTATGTTTTTGGCATTAAGCTCTAAATATGGTTTTGGTTTAAAAGATATGTATATAGGAATTCCAAAAACCAAAGTATTTTCCAAAATGAAAGTCTTTTCTAAACTGAAAATTCTTTTATGAAAAGACAACTAAATCAAGAGTGTGTGTGTGTAAATGTACTTGAGCAATCCACCAACTACTCTATCCTTTACATTTTATCTAAAAATAAAAATCTTATACCTAGACACAAGTCTTGATCTTGAAGTCTTCCCTTGAAGTCTTCTCATCATCTTGACTTGGTCCAAACACGATCCAACGAGCTCGACTCCTCTTGAGTACTTGATGTGGTCTTGATACATAGGCTCGTGAATCAACCGGTGCTAGCTTCAAAACTTGACTTTAAATCCTTTGTTGAAGCTCCACACCTACTAAGATCTTGAAAACAAATCTGTCACTAATTAAACACAAGATCATTAGTAAACATAACTACATGAGTTGATCATCATCAAAACTAGAGTGATGGGCCTTTGGGCCAACAATCTCCCCCTTTTTGGTGATGACAAAACTCATGAAGTTATATATGCATGGATTAAAGTTAAACTTCAAGGAAGCTCCCCCTTAACTCATGCATAACACATAAACAAATAGATATGCAATGAGGCACATAAACATATATGCAAATGTAGGAGTAAACATGCTAATCAAGCATAAAACAAAATCACAAAATCTTTTTCTCCTATTTGCAAAACAAAACATATATGCATAAACATAAATCCTTTAATAAAAACATGCATATATATAGCAAATACCTCTCCCCCCTTTTGTCAATCATCAACAAAGGGTTTAAGGTAAAACAAAATCATCAAATCTTTCTCCCCCTTTTTGTCATAAACAAAGAGATCAATAAGGGGTCAAACATATCAATAAAAGGTTATATGCGATATACATTCATGAAGAGGAAGACGTTAAGTTAGCTTCCCTACACATATGCATTACATGAAGAAGGGATGACAAGCCCCAATTCACATAACACATATTATGTAATGCATAAGAGGAGATGTGAAGCTCCCCCTACACACGTGTACCACATAAAGAAGAGTTGTTAAGCTCTTCAATACACAATACACTCAACATGAATCTATATGTAGAAGAGATGTTAAGCTCTCCTTGCATATAAGAAATACAAATCAAAAAATATTTTTTTTAATTTTTCTTAAACAAAAATTTTTAAAGGTATCAGAGCTTTTGTAAAACAAACAAATTTTAAGATAGCAAATTGAAAATAATCATTATTGTAAATCATATTGATACCAATTGAAATTTAACAAATATGAAGTTGAAACATATTGATACCAATAGTAAACATAATGATCAAAAATTTTTATTTTTCATCATAAACTTTGTGCTTTTTAAAAAAATGTGAACCAATTGAAAATTAAGCACATGAAAATCATATATATGTAAAAAAAAATACCAATTGAAATTGATACATACATATATAAGAAAACGAAATATGAGTATATACAAAAATTATCAATTTAGATACCAATTGAAAGAATCCAATGATACCAATTGAAAATGACAATGTAAATCAAGTATATAACTCATAACTTATGCCTCCCAACCAAGTTCAAGATTAAAATGTTTTTCACATAAAGCATACATGAACATGATCTCCCATCCAACCTCCCATAGATGGTAGGGGTTTTCAAAAATTAGATTTGAAAATATTTTAGCATTGAAAATCACTACCAAATGAAGAACAATAATTAGTTAAAATAATTTTTAAAAAACTAGTTAAAGATCCTTCAAAACATGAAATCAAAGCATATGTATTTCATGAATCATACCAAATATAAGAATTGACACTCGATCTATGAAGCTCAAAAATATGTTCATGAATCAAAGTCATGACAAAAGAAATAAGGTGTGAGTGTTCAAGAATCATGTATATAGCATTTACATGAAAGTAGTCATTTAGGCTCAAAATGATCAAAACAAATTATTCATTTTATTTTATCAAACAAAACATGAAAATTTATTTTTCATTAAAAACAATAAACTTCTAGGTATATGTATGATATATCTAAATCTAACAATATATGCATACATATCCCAAACATAAAACGAGTCTATTAATAGTATTTGCATGAAGGCAAGAGACTCAAAATGGATTTACATGTATATTTATTAGATTTGAATAAAAGATACATATACATGAAGTAAAACACGAAAATTAGCAAAACAAGTATAAATGAGAATCATCAAAACTAGTCTATACATGTGCATATAGTGGGTACAAATGAGCATGAAGTGCAAACATATATAAATCACGTGTAACTCACTATTTGTACATGTATAATACAAGTTTTGATAAAAACTACATCTAAGCATGTTTTTACCACATGAAGCACATAAAACAAATAAAACATGATCATGCTAAAAATATCATGAATCAACAAGCATGAACATAAAAAGTAGGAGTTTAGAGATTGTTACCAACTCCAAAGCTCCAAGCATGGTGGTCTTTCCCACCAAAACCTCCTTGATAGCGGTGCATCAAAAATATGTCCATCTAGTCCACGTGCAACCACCACCAAGGCACAAATCTCTCACGTCATGTGAGAGCCCTCACCTACATCAAATACAAAAGGTGGGGACTTTGGTACCCATATTTTCTTGGGTCCTTTGGGGTTAGTCTTGTAAGGAACCCAAAATTTTTTATTAGCAAAATTTAAAGAATGCAACTTGTCAAAACAAAATTTTGCTAAATGGCCTTTGCGGCTACAATGTGTACAAGTGTACACCTTAAGATGCTTATGTGTAGGAGTGTGATCGTGGCGTGCAACATAAGCATATGCATGATGATGTGCATGAGAATGTGGAGCTTGTTTCTTTGAAAACATAGACTCCAATCTAGTGTGGTTAAATGCACAAGAGTTCAAAGTTGAACTCAAACAATCCATTTTATTTTTCAAATCTTTAATCTAATTAGTGGTGGCATGTAAAGCATGATGAGATAAAGAATCATTTTTCTTTTTCTTTTTAGAAATAAAATCTTTTTCTTTTTCACAAATTTTTCTCTTTAAAGACTTATTTTCTTGAAAAACAACTTCCTTTTGTTTTTCCACTGAATCAATTTTATTTTTCAAAGTATTGTTTCCTTCACACAAATCATTCAATTTTGAAAATAAGGAAACATTCTCATTTTTTAAATCTTCTTTTTCCTTTTCTAAGCATGCAATCTTAGATTTAAATGAATCTTGTTCAATATGCATGCAATCAAATTTCTTTTCAAATTTTTATTTTCCTTTTTAATCATGTCATATTTTTCAAGCAATAATTGACAAAATGTAGTAAGCTCATCATATGACATGTCCTCATCCTCGGATTCGGTAGTTACCTCAAGGGGGTTATCCCCTGGACCATGTAGCACACATTGGAAGGGTTGCTTCCAACATCCGAGTCGCTCCCCGCATAGTATTGATCATTTTCGCCAAGGGAGATCAAGGTGTTCCAAACTACAAAAGCCAAATCAAGATTAGCAACCCTAGATAAATAATCATCATTTAGGGTAGATCTTAAAGCATGTAGGGCTTTTGCATTAGCCTCAATATTCTTACCATTTAAACAATATGCATTATTAGTGATGGCAAGATAAACATGATAACCTAGGGCTTTGAGGTACAAGGACATCTTCACCTTCCATATATGGATGTTAAGAATGTCAAACATGGGTGGTGACATGAAGTCCATGGTGTGTGTACAAATATTGTGATTAGCCTAAAAATGAGGATCTTTAACTCTAGGTTGTTAGACCCAAATCAGAGTACCAAGCTCTGATACCAATTGAAGGTTCACCTAGGGGGGTGAATAGGTGATGGCTAATCTAATGGTCACTTAATGCCTAATAATGCGGAAGCTAAAAGCAATTATGGCCTAAACAAATCTTTTACACTAAACACCACGTATAATACAAGAGTGTTGCCGAATTCCCCATGAAGGGCTCTGGACAAACTCCTCTAGATTCCCCTTGAATGGGTTGAGGTGCCGCGTTGGCTCTCTTGGTTGAATACAAGTGTTAGCAAACAAACCCAAGCAAGTATATCAATGAGCACACAATATATCAAGCATGTAAAGATAAGACAAGTAATAACATGCAAGATATAAACAAGAGACAAAGAGAGAGAGTGTGAGCAATCGCAAACGCAAGGGATTTGTTTCGAGGTTCGAGCACCCTTGCTCTACATCCCCGCCTTCGACACACGAAGGATTTCCACTATAATCGATCCCAATGGATCACCCGGTGCCGCAACACCTACAACTCTCGGACTCCCTAGTCCGTACACACCGCAAGCCCACCGGCTCGCCGAGGCCGCACCTCAAACAAGAGTTCGCACCCGAACCCGAAACACCGAATCCTCACTAGGACCCGAAATAAATGCGAACACACACGTCTGCCTCCTCAAAGAACAAAGATGAAATCTTGGTGATTTAAACACTTTGATCACCAAAAAAACTCTCACAACAAAACCCTATAGGTAGATATAGCAATGGATAGCTCAAGTGTTTGTGTGAGAAAACTAGGAAAGAAGTGGTGGAGGAAAACTCAAAGAATCACTTTAAATTGAAAAACACCTAGAGGGGGGGTGAATAGGTGTGAATGCTAATCTAATGATCTTTTTAAACTTTAATTAAATGAGTGATGCAACGATCTCTCAAAACACGACTAAGAGCCGAATACCCCTTGCGAGATTCTGAACTCCTTCCTCCCAATTCCCCTAGATATGGGTTAGAGGTGCGCAATGCAATCGTGTTGTATTGAGGTGTGATCGATCAATGCCAAGTATGATGATGAGAAATGAGATGCACACAATGTAACACAACAAGTATAGCAAGTAAAGTAAACAAGACAAGATTGCACAAGTAGAGGGTTAGTTCTCAAGCAAATAATTCAAGACAATATAAAGCAAGAGAAATTGAAAGCAAGAATAACGCAAAGGCAATCGCAAACAAGATGATTTGTTTCGAGGTTCGAGCACACTTGCTCTAGTCCCCGCCTTCACCTCCGTGAAGGGTTTCCACTATCCACCGAGGATGCCTTTACAATTGGTCTACCGAAGACCGAGCACCGAGCTCCACCGAATACAAAGGACCTCTACCGAAGAGGTTGCTCCACAAGAAGGAATTACAAGAACAAAGTGATCACAACTTGATCACTACACTTTTTCTCAATCTCTTTTACAAACACTCTCACTTCAATTTACAACTTCACTATAGAATGAGTATAGGATTTTTGGCTCTATGAAGTGTGGTGAGAAAACTTCAGTTGTAGAGTGATATAGAGAATCAAACACAACTGAAAAACAATCTTGAAAGAGTAGGAATTGAAAGCTTCAAACAATTTTTCTTTTCTCTTTTGAAAACAACAAAACTTGAGGAATTTTTCTAAGTAATATGAAGGAGAGACTTCTCCTCTATTTATAGGGTTGAAAATAAGTTAAAAACATTTTCTTTTCACCTAATTCAACCTGCAAAAGCACCCCAACAACTCTCCAAAAGTCTGTTAAAACAGAAAAAGAAAACAGATTTTCAGAAAATCCCAAAGAGGAAAGAGCCGTTGCTAATTTGCAGGCTTGGCGGTCGACCGGTCCGGTCGACCGCCAGGCCAGCTGGAAGTAGCCGTTGGCTCCCGGTCGACCGGTTCGGTCGACCGACCAAAAGGAGGAAACACAGTTTCCTTCTTCCGGTCGACCGGTCCGGTCGACCGAAAATTCCCGAGAGCAGAATGCTCTCTGTCGGTCGACTGGTCCGGTCGACCGACGGACATGCACAAACAGTGCATGTCCAGGCACAGCGCCGGTCGACCGGGCCGGTCGACCGATGTTGCCTGACACTGAAAAACTGGGCTGTTTTGAGTTAGAAAAATTTTGATAAATATTTTAAAATTACATATAGCTAAGTATTATGCAGAAAATAGTTTATACACATGTTTTAAACAAGTTTTTCAGGATATAAGGGTTTGGTACATGTATATATAAACTAAGGCATAAAACTTAGAAATAACCATTTTCAAAAACTATTTTCAAAATATAGGAAATACATGAAACAAGTGTGTGTGCAAATCCTAGAGCCAAATTTCCTATATTCAAACTTTAACATTCTAAACTTACAAACTTCTAAAGGACTTCAAAGCTATTCTTCAAGGTGGGCTATCTTCACTTGATCTTCAATGTTGCAACTTGAGCCCAAATTGAATTGTCTTGAGTCCAAAAACCTTATATTTGAGTGAGAGTACTTCTAGTATGATAATAAACCTGAAACACACTTAAACAACAATTGTTATTAGTACAAATAACTAATATGTTTTGTAATCATCAAAATACACTAAACAAGGGTGATTGTAACCTTGGGCCAACAATCTCCCCCTTTTTGATGATGACAAAACATATAAGTTATTGAAACAAATAAAGGAGGAAAAGCTTGGAAAGCTCCCCCTCAAACAATGCTATGTATTTATCATGAATATGAAAAGCTATGTAAGCATACATAAGGCATTTAACAAACACAATAGTTTTTGTCCAAAAACTCAAGGAAACACAAACTTTCTTTTTCTTCATGAAATGTAACTCAAATAGTATCAAACTTAGAAAGTTTTAAACTTAAATACTTATTTTTCAAATATCAACAAACTTACTTATTATTATTATTCTCCCCCTTTTTGTCATACATCAAAAAGGGTTAAAACAAAATTTTAATTTTAAGAATCTATAATACAAACATTCAACTCACCACAAATAAATGAAAATCTAGCATAATCTAGAGGTTTAGTAAAAATATCGGCAAGTTGAAAATCGGTAGAAACATATTCAATAACAATATCACCTTTCTCATAATGATCTCTAAGAAAGTGATACCTAATGTCAATGTGTTTGGTTTTACTATGTTGATTTGCATTCTTTGTCATGTGAATAGTACTAGTATTATCACAAAATATTTTAACATGATCAAAGTGTAAATCATAGTCAAGGAGAGTATGTTTCATCCAAAGAACTTGTGCACAACAAGCTCCGGCCGCAACATACTCCGCCTCGGCGGTTGATAGGGCTACCGAATTTTGCTTTTTGGAAGACCAAGATACAAGACAATTACCTAAGAATTGACATGTTCCACTTGTGCTCTTCCTATCTACCCTACAACCCGCATAGTCGGCATCCGAAAAACTCTTCATTTCAAATAATCCGGTTTTAGGATACCACAAACCCATTTCAATAGTGCCCTTAAGGTATCTAATTATGCGTTTAACCGCTATTATGTGAGATTCTTTAGGACAAGATTGAAAACGTGCACAAAGACAAACGGAAAACATAATATCCGGCCTACTAGCCGTCAAATAAAGCAAGCTACCAATCATGCTTCTATAAAGTTTAATGTCTACACTTTTACCTTGTTCATCCTTGTCAAGCTTTGTAGTTGTTGCCATGGGAGTTTTGCTTACTCTTGATCCTTCAAGCCCAAACCTTTTGATTAGTTCCTTTGTGTACTTGGCTTGATTGATGAAGATCCCATCCTTCCTTTGCTTGATTTGGAGTCCAAGGAAGTAGTTGAGCTCCCCCATCATAGACATTTCAAATTCGTCCTTCATGCATGACTCAAAAGCTTTGCAAAGAGATTCATTAGTAGAACCAAAAATAATATCATCTACATAAATTTGCACAATAAGAATGTCATTTTCTACATGTTTTGTAAACAAAGTTGTATCAATTTTACCTTTCTTAAAACCATTTGAAATCAAAAATGAGGAAAGTCTTTCATACCAAGCCCTAGGGGCTTGTTTTAAACCATAAAGAGCTTTATCTAATTTAAAAACAAAATCCGGATGTGTAGGATCAACAAACCCGGGGGGTTGTTCAACATACACCTCCTCTTCAATAAATCCATTTAGAAAAGCACTTTTAACATCCATTTGAAATAATTTGAAATCTTTATATGAGGCAAATGCTAGTGTCATCCGTATGGCTTCAAGCCGTGCTACGGGTGCAAAGGTTTCTTCAAAATCGATCCCTTCGATTTGAGTGTAACCTTGGGCAACTAACCTAGCCTTGTTTCTAACTACATTACCCGATTCATCCAACTTGTTCTTAAAGATCCACTTAGTACCAATTGTTGGTCTATCGTGGGGCCTAGGAACAAGATGCCAAACTTGGTTGCGCTCAAATTGATTGAGCTCCTCTTGCATGGCTAGCAACCAATATGAATCGGCCTCGGCTTCGAGCACATTTTTGGGTTCTATGTGTGAAATAAATGCAAAGTGGCCACAATAATCTTGAATTTTAGAGCGAGTGGTTACCCCTTTTGATACTTCACCTATGACGAGGTCCTTGGGATGATGTGGATTGTATCTCCAATCCTTTGGTAGTGGTTGAGTAGGCTCCACCTCATGTGTTTGATTTTCATTCTCTTGTGCCTCTTCCACTTTAGCATTGCTTCCTTCATCATCCTTTGGTTTGTCTCCCATAGTAGAAGCATCCTCCAAGGTCACTTTCTCCATGCCTTCATCCAATGCATCTATCTCTACAACATTCTTAACAAACTTGTTAGATTCCTCAAACTTAACATGAATAGACTCTTCGATAGTCAATGATGATCTAATGAAAACTCTATAAGCCTTACTAGTATTTGAGTAACCTACAAAAATAGCCTCATAAGATTTAGGATCAAATTTTCCCAAATTATCTTTTGTATTTAAAACAAAACATTTGCATCCAAAAACTTTGAAATAAGAAACATTTGGTTTTCTAGAAAAGTACATTTCAAAAGAAGTTTTAGTAGTGTTTTTACACAAGAAAACACGATTTGATATGTAGCATGATGTATTAACGGCCTCGGCCCACAAATAATGTGGTAGACCGTATTCACTTAGCATTGTCCTAGCCATCTCTTGTAATGTTCTATTTTTCCGTTCAACTACTCCATTTTGTTGTGGAGTTCTAGGACAAGAAAGTTCATGCTTTATTCCATGTTCATCACAAAAAGTGGTAAAGGGTTGGTTAATGAATTCACCTCCTCTATCACTTCTTATTCTCAAAATCGAAACATCTTTTTCTTTTTCAACTCTTTTCTTAAAAATATGGAAATATGAAAATGCTTGGCTTTTATGTTCAAGAAAGAAAACCCAAGTAAATCTTGAAAAATCATCAACCAAAACATAAGCAAATCTATTCCCACTTAGACTTTTGGTTTGTGTTGGGCCAAATAGATCCATATGGATTAACTCCAAAGGACGTGATGTCATGATATCCTTAATTGACTTGAAAGAAGACTTAGTTTGTTTCCCAAATTGACATGCGTCACAAACTCGGTCCTTTTCAAAATTCAAACAAGGAATACCTTTCACCATTTCCTTTGTGTTTAACCTAGAAATGTGATCAAAAGAAATATGCCCTAATCTCCTATGCCCACAACCAAGAGTCATCATCGAGGGCTTTCAAACAAGTAATATTACAAGACATATTTAACATGTCAATCATATAAACATTACTTTCACGAAAACCGGAAAATACACAAACATTAGAAATTCTATCAATAACTTTACAAGCAACATTATCAAAAACAACATCAAAACCTTTATCACAAAGTTGACTAACACTCAAGAGATTATGCTTGAGGCCATCAACCAAAACTACATTTTCAATTAAAGGAGAGGTGCCAAGTTTTACATTACCAATACCGATGATTTTACCCTTGGCGTCATCTCCGAAGGTGACGGTGCCACCTTCATGATATCTTGATAGGGTTGCAAAGTTGTTGATGTCCCAAGTCATGTGCCTTGAGCAACCACTATCAAGATACCACAAACCTCTACGTCGTTGGGCTTTGGAAAGTACCTACATCATTTAAAACAATTGTTGACTTTGGTACCCAAACTTTCTTGGGTCCTTGAAAGTTAGTGTTACGAACCCAAACATTATGATGTGATGCACTTAGTCTATCATAACAAAAATTAGCTAAGTGTCCTTTCCGCCCACAATGTGAACATGAGTACACTTTTCTATACATGAAAGCATGATGTGTAGTGTGAGCATATTTTGGGGTTTTGCCATGTTGTTTAGGTTGTGTAGCATGAACATGAACATGAGCATGAGCATTTTTCTTTGGGGCTTGTTTCTTAGGAAACATAGCCTCAATTTTCTTCTTGTTAAACTCACAATCTTTCAAAATAACACTTAATGTGTCTAATCTTTCCTTAAGCATAGAAACTTCATTTGAATCAATTAGTGGGGCCTTACCTTTGCAAGAGATCTTATATTTTTCAAAATCATTTTTGGTAGTGGCCAAAGTGGAAACCAACTCATCCTTTTCTTTTGTAAGAGTAAAAACTTGAAGACTTAAAGATTCATTTTCCTTTTTCATTTTAATATACTTTTTCTTTAAGAAATCATAGTTTTGTGACAACTCAACAAAAGCCTCTTCTAACACATCCATAGAAAGTTCATTATCATGAGAAGGGGAAGAGGTTACCTTGCTTGTGCCTTCATTAGCCATGAAGCACATGTTGGCGGTGTCTATTTCTTCCTCGGATTCGGTCTCCGAATCCCAAGTTGCCTTCATAGCCTTCTTCTTGTAAGGCTTCTTTGAAGTGGAAGGCTTTGCTTTTTCCGGACACTCCGCCACAATGTGTCCCGGTTTTTGGCAATTGAAGCATATGATCTTTCTTTCTTCTTTGCCTCCTTGCCATCTCCTTCTACCTTGGTACTTCGCCTTGTTGTACATCCTCCGGACATTCTTAACAAGGAGTGAGAGCTCCTCATCATCTTCTTCTTCATCATCTTCATCGGAGTGTGTAGCTTGACTCTTGAAGGCGATGGTCTTCTTCTTGGTAGGAGCCATGTCCTCCCTTACTTTCCTTTCCATCTCATGGGTTTTGAGGTTCCCAATGAGACCTATGAGCTCCATCTCTTCATTGTCATTGAGTTCCTTCAAGGTTGTAGCTTTAACTTCCCATGAAGGAGGAAGAGCCCGGATGATCTTCCTTACTCTTTGATCATTGTTGATATCTTCACCTAAAGAAGAGAGTCCATTAGTAATCTTGGTAAATCTTGTAACCATATCATCTATGGTTTCATTGTATTGCATGCTAAATGTTTCATATTGAGACCGAAGAAGGTCAATCTTAGCCTTCTTTACTTGTGAGGTCCCCTCATGAGTGACTATCAAGTGTGACCAAATCTCAAATGCGGATTTGCAATGTATAACCCTAGCTATGTCATCATCATTTAGGGCTTGAAGAAGTGCATAGTGAGCTTTGGCATTGGCATCGAATTCCTTAGTCTCTATTTCGGACCAAGTGGATTCGTCACCGGGGGGTACACTAAAGGACTTAGTCACGGCCTTTGCAACTCGGCTACCTAGAGATTGCAAAAACACGGTCATCTTAACTTTCCATATGGGAAAGTTAAGTCCATCAAACTTAGGAGGGGTTTTAATTCCATCGGCCATTTTTACTATATGAATATGAATGAAATGATTAGCAAATTAGGATCTTCTCTAAGGTGGTTAAACCAAATCCTAGAGTCCAAGCTCTGATACCAATTGAAAAACACTAGAGGGGGGGGTGAATAGGTGTGAATGCTAATCTAATGATCTTTTTAAACTTTAATTAAATGAGTGATGCAACGATCTCTCAAAACACAACTAAGAGCCGAATACCCCTTGCGAGGTTCTGAACTCCTTCCTCCCAATTCCCCTAGATATGGGTTAGAGGTGCGCAATGCAATCGTGTTGTATTGAGGTGTGATCGATCAATGCCAAGTATGATGATGAGAAATGAGATGCACACAATGTAACACAACAAGTATAGCAAGTAAAGTAAACAAGACAAGATTGCACAAGTAGAGGGTTAGTTCTCAAGCAAATAATTCAAGACAATATAAAGCAAGAGAAATTGAAAGCAAGAATAACGCAAAGGCAATCGCAAACAAGATGATTTGTTTCGAGATTCGAGCACACTTGCTCTAGTCCCCGCCTTCACCTCCGTGAAGGGTTTCCACTATCCACCGAGGATGCCTTTACAATTGGTCTACCGAAGACCGAGCACCGAGCTCCACCGAATACAAAGGACCTCTACCGAAGAGGTTGCTCCACAAGAAGGAATTACAAGAACAAAGTGATCACAACTTGATCACTACACTTTTTCTCAATCTCTTTTACAAACACTCTCACTTCAATTTACAACTTCACTATAGAATGAGTATAGGATTTTTGGCTCTATGAAGTGTGGTGAGAAAACTTCAGTTGTAGAGTGATATAGAGAATCAAACACAACTGAAAAACAATCTTGAAAGAGTAGGAATTGAAAGCTTCAAACAATTTTTCTTTTCTCTTTTGAAAACAACAAAACTTGAGGAATTTTTCTAAGTAATATGAAGGAGAGACTTCTCCTCTATTTATAGGGTTGAAAATAAGTTAAAAACATTTTCTTTTCACCTAATTCAACCTGCAAAAGCACCCCAACAACTCTCCAAAAGTCTGTTAAAACAGAAAAAGAAAACAGATTTTCAGAAAATCCCAAAGAGGAAAGAGCCGTTGCTAATTTGCAGGCTTGGCGGTCGACCGGTCCGGTCGACCGCCAGGCCAGCTGGAAGTAGCCGTTGGCTCCCGGTCGACCGGTTCGGTCGACCGACCCAAAAGGAGGAAACACAGTTTCCTTCTTCCGGTCGACCGGTCCGGTCGACCGAAAATTCCCGAGAGCAGAATGCTCTCTGTCGGTCGACTGGTCCGGTCGACTGACGGACATGCACAAACAGTGCATGTCCAGGCACAGCGCCGGTCGACCGGGCCGGTCGACCGATGTTGCCTGACACTGAAAAACTGGGCTGTTTTGAGTTAGAAAAATTTTGATAAATATTTTAAAATTACATATAGCTAAGTATTATGCAGAAAATAGTTTATACACATGTTTTAAACAAGTTTTTCAGGATATAAGGGTTTGGTACATGTATATATAAACTAAGGCATAAAACTTAGAAATATCCATTTTCAAAAACTATTTTCAAAATATAGGAAATACATGAAACAAGTGTGTGTGCAAATCCTAGAGCCAAATTTCCTATATTCAAACTTTAACATTCTAAACTTACAAACTTCTAAAGGACTTCAAAGCTATTCTTCAAGGTGGGCTATCTTCACTTGATCTTCAATGTTGCAACTTGAGCCCAAATTGAATTGTCTTGAGTCCAAAAACCTTGTATTTGAGTGAGAGTACTTCTAGTATGATAATAAACCTGAAACACACTTAAACAACAATTGTTATTAGTACAAATAACTAATATATTTTGTAATCATCAAAATACACTAAACAAGGGTGATTGTAACCTTGGGCCAACATAAATCACTCTTAATAAAAACTCCCCTTTTGATTGGAAGAATTAGCTCTCAAATTTGTGGAGAAAACTCTTTTAATGGAGTGGGAAAAACTGGCTCAAAGCTCTCCTAAAATCTTCGTGAAAAACAATGACCAAACCCCCAAATTTATAGGCTATCAAAACTAGCCGTTGGGGTCTGTCAGACCTGTCGGTCGACCGCCCGGTCGACTGCCAACGGTCAAGAATCTGACCGTTGGAGCCTCCGGTCGACCGCCCGGTCGACCCAAAAGAACAGAGAGCACTGCTCTCAGTTCCGGTCGACAGTGTCAGCAGACCGGCCATCTGCCAGGTCAAGACGTGCACGTCGGTCGACCGAGCCGGTCAGCCGACTTCAGAGTTAGTCGACTAGCAAGGTAGTAAGTCGACTATCTGAAGCCTGAAAACAGTTTTTCTGGGATTTAAAACTAAGTCTTTTGATTGAAATAAAATCCTCAAAAATACTTAAAAATCTACAAAAATAGTTTTACCAATATACTTTGATAAACAAACATGCTTGCAAAAAATCAAGGCATGTTATAAATGATTGGACTATTTTTGTAACTTGGAAATATTGGTTCAATTGAAAACTTGTATTTTTCTAAAACTTGTTTTCCAAACTTCTTCATGATATAAAAACTAGATATTTTGAATTCATTAAAGCATAGTGCGTATGGATATGATCCACTACACAGTTAAGATGAAATATCTATGTTTTTGGCATTAAGCTCTAAATATGGTTTGGTTTAAAAGATATGTATATAGGAATTCCAAAAACAAAGTATTTTCCAAAATGAAAGTCTTTTCTAAACTGTAAATTCTTTATGAATAGACAACTAAATCAAGAGTGTGTGTGTGTGTAAATGTACTTGAGCAATCCACCAACTACTCTATCCTTTACATTTTATCTAAAAATAAAAATCTTATACCTAGACACAAGTCTTGATCTTGAAGTCTTCCCTTGAAGTCTTCTCATCATCTTGACTTGGTCCAAACACGATCCAACGAGCTCGACTCCTCTTGAGTACTTGATGTGGTCTTGATGCATAGGCTCGTGAATCAACCGGTGCTAGCTCCAAAACTTAACTTTAAATCCTTTGTTGAAGCTCCACACCTACTAAGATCTTGAAAACAAATCTGTCACTAATTAAACACAAGATCATTAGTAAAAATAACTACATGAGTTGATCATCATCAAAACTAGAGTGATGGGCCTTTGGGCCAACACCATTGTCCGGGTTGTCTTCCTCTTTGGACGAAGATTTAGATGACTCGGAATTAGATTCCCCCTTCTCCTCGATATGTACGGAAGATGAGCTTTCTCCTTCTTTCCGTTTGACTTAGACTTCTTAGAAGAAGCTTTGTCGGTTGACTTTCTCTTATCTTCAAGCAATTGTGCAAGCATCTGCTTAAGGGTATTGATAGATTCTTGTTGAGCGTAAATCATATCGAATTGTTCCCTCTAGACCTAGGCTTGCTGTTCAAAATGCGGCCGTCTCCTCGGGAGTGTTTGTCATGTATGCAAAGGCTTGCTTCTCTATAGAAGAGTTCGAGGCCTACGATTCTGCAATGGCAGAATGTGATTCACTTACTTCAATACCCCGAGTTAGCGCACTGTAGTTGATTGGGGCGATCGCACCAGTTCTAGTGCGAGTATGCCGGTACACTCCTTCTGATTCCGTGTCAGATTCATCAGAGCTGACCGCTGGTTATTTTTTCCTACTTCTGCCTATCATGTTTGCAGTGACTTTAGACTACTCTATGTCAGAGAAGGCTTTCCTTCTGTGGGAGCGACACCTCTTGGCTGATCGGGAGGTCAGGGTCAATCATCTGAATACTGACTGTTTGCTTGTATGTGAGCTGCAGCGGCATTCAGAAAGCATTGTTGTTATGAGCAGTTCATAGCAACAAGATGGAGTGATCTGATCAGCACTCCTTTTCTTTATCAAATAATCTCTTAGATCTGTCGGAGGTGGATCAAAGAGATTGGCCTTGGGTTGTCGACGGCTTTTCAGCTTCTGAGAGCCACCCTTACGTCGAGAATCTGAGACGCAGGGTTCAGAAATACAGAGCTCGCGTTGTGCAGAACAGGCGCAGCTCTCGCGTTTTGACTTTGGAAACGCGAGTCTCGTGTCTCTGCTGAGCAGAGACGCCGACCTCACATTGCTGATTGTCGCATTTGGTTAGCGACGATTGAGACACGCGGACTTTCTCAATTCCACGTTTGGTTATAGAGACACGGGTCTCGTGTCTCTGAAAAGAAGCATAGCCCTCGCGCTACTGAACGTCGCGTTTGGGGAGTGAAGTTTTAGAAACACAAGCTTATTGAGCTTCATGTTTTGGTCTCTATACGCAGACTTCGCGCGTCTGACGTAACTTACAAGAGACGCAGGCTTGAGCCTCTCGTTCTGTACCTACTGGACAGTTGGTTGCGCCTGTAGTTGACGCGTGCATCATCTCTGTCGACGTTCAGTGTTCCGGTTACGCCGTACAGGTTATTGGGAAGCCCTGGTAACCTAGAACTGAGGAAGAGGGTGGGCATGAACCGGCTGAATATCAGCAACCCTAACCTCATGGGTCTCGTGGGAGACATTGACACAGGTGTTACGTGCGATGGATTAGCCATGGCACTCTTCTTGTCAGACACATCTGAAGGGATCTCAGAGCGGACTTGAGAGCGGGTCTCCGAGGAGACCTTGCGGTACCGCCAACACCCTAGGACTCTTAGAACCGGAAGAGAGGAACTCTTCATACTTTACCTGGTCGAACTCCACGATAAGTGATTCGACCATTTTTCCCATGTAGGTGATGTCACCTTGCGCCACGACTTGCTCATTGGTAGAGAAAGTGTTCCCCAACAGAGTCGCCATCTCTTATTTGGTGGGAAAATTGAAGGCGTGTGTAAATTCTTTATTTGATTGTAAAGAAAATTATAACAGATCAATAATCCTATTACAAGAGAGGAAAGATATTCAAGCTCAGATCATCTCTTTGTTTAGTGTCGGGTTCTTGATGTGGCGATGGAAAGTGAATTTTATTTTCTGTTGACCGAGTGAACATCGAAACCTCTTAGGAATCTTCTCTTTAGACGGTGGACGAAGTAACACAGCATCTGTCCAACAAGAATCTCAAAGAGACTTTAGGTAAGAACAAACTTGAACTCAGCAAGCTGTTAGAAGAGTTAAACTCTCTCTTTTAGCTGGAGATCTCGGTCCTTCTACGGCTTATAACCAAAGTTCTTCTGACCAAAAATTTCTTCGACCCCTCTTCCATAGCAAATTGGGCTATTTATAGAGGTTTCAGGGGGTAAAAATGTCTCCTAAAAACACTCCATAATGGGAGTTAACTCTCTCATTACGTGGGCAGTAATTGACCCAGTAATGAGGACAGTTATAACCAAGACGCGGGTTTTGAGCCTCACGTTTTTTCGTTGAAGTGATGCTTGAGAAATGCGAATTCCTAGTTCTGCGTTAAGCTTCAAATGAGACGCGGGCTTCGGGCTCTGCGTCTAAATAGGATGTCTGAAGTTCCAAGCTCTACATCTTGGCCATTGCAGTGAGGTAGAGAAGCCGGTTTCGACCCTTGCGTCTTGGTACTGCAGTGATGCTGAGATGCGACTTTCATGCTCCGCGTCGTTGGTCATTGCAGTGATGTTGAGATGTGGCTTTCATGCTCCGCATCTTTGATCATTGCAGTAATGTTGAGACGCGGGTTTCAACCCTCGCGTCTCAGTGCTGCGCTAGTGGCGATGATCAGCCTTACATCTGGAGTTTGAACTTTACTTTTTAATAACTTGTCTTCAATTATTTTTAGACAGTCTACAAGAAGCTATTGATAAGCCAGATCCAGAGCCTCCAGTCCTCTTCGAGGCAGACATTATTGATGGGCAAGTTCAGAAGTTGTTGATGAGACAAAATTAGAGCCTGAAGTGAAAGAGCCTCTTATTGAAACTCTTTTATATCTTCTAATAGAGCCTGCTGTGGAGCCATCTTTGACAGCTATATCCTTAAGATCGCCTGATGTCAATGACCCATTGCAAATCTTTCTACAAAAGACAGGTTCACCAGAGATTGGTGCCTGGTATGTAAGTTAAATTTCAGTGGAACTAAGTTGCCTTCTTATATTGCACATATCTTATTTGGGGTACCGTCAACTTTAGCAGGTTTGCCACGAAAGCCAGTTCCACCTCCACCACCTTGGTTCAGTCAGGATGTATCAGTGTTGATTCTCCGACACCAACTTGGCCTAATTGAGGATTCATGATGGGTTCAATTCTACCCTATCGTTCTTATCTTGTACCTACCACTACATTCATCGAGAAGGAATGTTTCAAGCCGAGGAGAATGATGAGAAAACAAACGGTTTAAATTTAGTAGATTTGAGATTTTCATTTAAATTAGATTTGGTTGAGATTTAGGAGTTATTTGAATTTAGATGTGGTTAGATTTAATGAATTTGATGTTATCAATAATTGTATGTATAGTTCACGTGTTGTAGGCTATATATAGTCATATAGTGATCTTTGAAAATTATTGATTATTTTGATAAAAAAAATGAAGTTATTTTCTTTGGTTATTGATTTTAATCCCATGTATTGAATCAAAAGCGATGAAGTCAAGATCAGGGTTATGATCCGCGATCATATCTTTTATTTCTTCTCTCGTTCTTCCTCAATTCTATAAATCCCCACCACAAACCCTAAATCTCCCGTCGCCCACATCATAACTACTGCTCAAATTTTTAAGAAGAAACTAAAAGTCACATTTGGTTATTTTATGGTTTCAAATATTGGTTGATTTTGATATATATTGGCATTATAATATCAGTTTTGAGGCACCGTTGCAACATTAACCCTATATTTGTTAGGACTATGACTGGAATATATCGTGAAGGTAGACGAAACTTCAGAGATCAAAGAATGAACGTGCACAAGGAGTTGTGCACAATATTAGTCAACTTATACTTGATATAGTCGACTAATGATAAAAATTAGTCGACTTATACATTGGTATAGTCGACTGATCTTGCAAAAAGAGAGTAAAGATCTCAGATTTTTTATAGATTAGTCGACTTATACTCATGTATAGTCGACTAATAGACAAGATTCGTCGACTTATACATTGGTATAGTCAACTAATATCAGGTCTATCTATTTTCTTTTCTGGATTTATTTCTAATTTTGAGTTGGATTTGAGTTTTCTTTCCTATGAGAAGAAGATTGTTCGTATTGATGAACTTTGTATAGGAGTAGGAGAATCCTATGGTTTATAAATAAACCCTTAGGGTTGGCCTTCAATGTATTCACTGTAACATAATCAAAAGGAGAGATTCGTGTGAGAAGCTTTAGCCATAAGAGTTCGTTGTTCTAGGCGACCATCAAAGGGCTTGTAATTTTCTTAGCGAGAGGAGTAAGTGTTTCTTATTATACTCTTTCAAAGTTTAATAAAGTTTCTCCCCTTCTCCCATGTACATACACACGATCTGTTTGATCAGTGAACCACGTTAAACTGTGTGTTGGTTTTCTATACTTCGAAATATCTTCTTCCTTCTCTTTTTCTTCTTATTGCTTATCGATCTTGTGTTGCTTCTGCTGCGCCACCCCAACGATTGATCGTGGGGGCAGTCCGTTTCCACAACAATCGGTATCAGAGCATATAGATTGTTTACAATAATTGTTCAGAGCAAGGTCAATGTGAAGATGTTTGTAATCAAATTCAACATTCAGAAGTTTGATGGTGTCATCAATTTCAGCATGTAGCAGATTAGGATGAAGCTATCTTGACTTAGAGCAGGTTGAAGAAAGCACTATTCGGGAGGGAGAAAAAGCCTCAAGACATGAAAGAAGAACTTAGCAGGAGTTGGATAAAAAAGTCTTGACAGCTATCAGCTTTGCTTGGCAGATGAAGTATTGGATGGGTTTTCTACAGAGAAAACAACATCCTCGTTGAGCAACTTCAGGACCACTATCTGAAGAAGTCGTTGGCGAATCGGTTGATTCTGAAGCAGTATATCTTTCTTCTCTGCATACATGAAGGTACACCTATCAAGTCTCACATTGCAGAATTTTTCTCTATTATCAATGATTTCGATAAGATAGAGGTTAAAATAGAAGATGTGAATCAAGCACTTCTATTACTGTGTTCTTTACCTTCTTCATATAAAGCTTTAGGAAAGCTATCATCTATGAAGGCAAATCAACTATCAAGATCAATAAGGTCAAGGAGCATCTGTTCAATAAGAATAAAATTGACAACCAATTGATAGACAAGCCTCATCGTGATAATTTCGGACAAGTTCACTTTTCAAAGAAGAAGAGTAATAATGGAAGTTTCACGGGTAACCCAAAATACTAGAATTTGGTATGCAACTGGTGTCACAAGAAATGACACATTAGAGCTGATTGTTCGACTCAGAAGAAGAAAAAACTAGAAGCTAATGTTGCTGAACTGGCTGAAGGGGATGAAGATAAGTGTGACGTTATATCTGTTACAGACAGGTCGCTTGGTAACAAATAAATGGATCATTATTGACTCTGGATGTTCACAACATATCAGTTCCAATAGGAAGATATTCTCCCCATATACTTTGGTTCAAGGGAGAGGTCTTCATGGAGAATTCTGCTACGAACAAGGTGATTGGCGAAGGAACAATCCAGTTTCGTTCTCCTGATGGATGCATCACTACTCGTTAAGGCATTCATCATGTTCTCGAATTAAGGTAAAATCTTATCTCTCTTGGAACCCTACATGGAGAAGAGTTTAATTTTAATTCTAAAGGTGATCTTATGAAAGTTTCCAAAGAAGCCCATTTGAAGTTTCAGGCCAAACGTGTTCGCGATGTTTACATGTTGCGAAATTCAGAGGTTATAGTTGGTGGATTGTAGTTATCCTTAGTTTCAAGATCGGAGGTTGTGGAACAATCAGAGACTACGATGGTTTCGAACTTGGATGTTCAGTTTTACCCTGAAAGAAAATTGGGACAGCGGCACCGGCGCACAATAAGAAAGTTCAAATCATTACTCCTATGATGGAGCAAATTCTCATAATCCCTGCGTAGATCAAGGAGACTGCTGGGTGATCAAGATCAGGTCGGGCCTGAACTTGTTCGACCTAATCAAGTTGTGAACTCCATGAGGGGATTATGGAGAAGAGGGAGTGAGATGGAGATAAAGTCAAGAGTTGTTCAATTGTGCATTGATGTAAGCACATAGACCATGGTGGCTATTCTCAGACTTGGATATATTCAAGTCAAGAAGGATTTGTTAGAATTATGACTGGAATACGTCATGAAGGTAGAAGAAGCTTCGAAGATCAAAGAACAGACGTGCACAAGGAGCTGTGCACAATATTAGTCGACTTATAATTGGTATAATCGACTAATGATAAGAATTAGTCGCTTATACATTGGCACAATAGACTAATCTTGCAAATAGAGAGTAAGGGTCTCGAATTTTTTATAGATTAGTCGACTTATACTCGTGTATAGTCGACTAATAGACATGATCAGCTGACTTATATATTGGTATAGTCGACTAATATCGGGTCTGGTTGTTTTCTTTTTCTAAATCTGTTTTCAGTTTTGAGTTGGATTCGAGTTTTTTTACCTCTGAGATGATGATTGTCCGTATTGATGAAGTTTGTATAGGACTAGGAGAGTCCTATAGTCTATAAATAAAACTTTGAGGTTGACTTTCAATGTATTCAATATAACACAATCAAAAAAGAGAGATTTATGTAAGAAACTTTAGCCATAAGGGTTCGCTGTTCTAAGCAGCCATCAAAGAGTTTATAATCTTCTTATCGAGAGGTATAAGTGTTTCTTATTGTACTCTCCTAAAGTTTAATAAAGTTTATCTCCCTTCTGTCGTGGACGCACACACGATCTGTTTGATCGGTGGAACCACGTTAAATTGTGTGTTGGCTTTCTATACTTCAGAATATCTTCTTTCTTCTCTTTTTCTTCTCGTTGCTCATCGATCATGTGTTGCTTCCGCTACGCTGTTCCAATGATTGGTCGTGGGGGCAGTCCATTTCAACAACAATTGGTATCAGAGCATACATTTATAATAATAATATCATTTGACATTGCTTTCGATAATGCAGATATGATGAATATTGCCGATATGACGGCTGATATTGGTACTAAGTGCTATTGGGTGGTACCAATACTGATATTTAAACCATGGATTATTTATTCTAAATCTTAACTGAATTTTTCTTTCTACATGGTAAAGTGAACTTATAAATAATGATTGCCCAACTCTGCAGCGAAATTTTTGTGCTGTCAGAAATGTTAGAACTAAATCCTCGTTGCAAACTTAAAGAAATTAAAAGAAAAATCACAACTATTGACCCATTTTAACAAACACATGGGATGCATAAACGAATGGAAGTAAGAGCAGAAAAATTCAAAAAAAAAATATTCTTCATTCATTAAGTTTAGAGAAGAACATACCAGCAATTGAAAATCTGCATATGAGGAGGCAGCAGCTATCCAAATTATTGACGCACCTACCCTCACCAAACATCACACAAAATCATTTAAAAAAAAAAAATCGACGAAGTGGTTAATAGAAATTAACGAAGCTTACCTATCAAAATAATTGAAATCGTAATAAAAAATGTGTTACATGTATCAACAATTTGTGGCCAATTGCAAAATGAAAATGTAAGGAAATTTTGGTAGAGATATCTTAAGACTGGATGATCATATTAAATAAATGGATCATCATATTAAATTGAATATTAAGAGGATAAGAAGTTGCCTTCTTGGATCTGAGCAGTAGGTAGCATCTGGTGCAGAGGCGGAACCAAGAATAAATTTTGGGGTGGCTGCAATTTTTTACAACATATACTTATAAATTATATGAATTTGCCAAAAGAATAAAACAGTATTCTCCACTAAATCAAGAGTTGAACTAGGAAAATATTTGCTAAAAGAAAACCAAAATAGAAGATGTTCTAACACAATATATGAGAAAGAACAAAATAAAAATGAGTTTAACACAATATATGAAAAATGGGCCGGGCTACAGCCCGGCCCGGCCCACTATTGGGTCCGCCCGTGATCTGGTGCAAGTCTTTACCTAACCCTTTCACATATTCTTTCAAAAGAATAATTCCAACAAATTAATGGCCTGTTTTCAACTGCCTTGCTGGTACTTACCCATAACTAATTATCTTTTGACTCCATTCAACCAAATTCACAAAGCTTTGTAGTAAATAGTATGTATGTTTTGCTAGGGACTCCTTGCTTATTCTCCAATGAAAACTATGTGATTTTTCGAGTAAGGTGAACTATAAATTTGCTCTTCATCCTCTCATAAGTAGCAGAAAATCTGTTTTACCAAAACTTCTAATATCAAGTAGTTAATATTTTCAAATTGCATAATTTGACAGGGGGAATCTATTTTGGTATTATACCACCTGGCTTTATTTTGGTATTAGAAACAAGATGGCCCTTGCTAACTATATTCTAACCCAAACAATCAGCCTAATCAAACAATAAAGCTCAGGAGGTACATGTCATTGGCATGGCATTTAACTGCAAGTTTTGCTTGGACTAACTACTGCGGCGTAAACAAAGAGTGCTTCAGATTCTGCAAAAGTTAGCTTATCAAAACCACAATACCTCCTCTGCTTTCCTTGTCCAGTATAGCTCTGGGAGACTCATCCTCAGCAGATTTCAGAGCCAGTGGGTTTGAGAAGAGCCATGCTCCAATACTCTGCCAGAAATGTGATGTCTCTTAATTGGACACACCACGGTACAGTCAATCATCCTGCATAATCACACATGAAAAACTGTGTGCCTTCACATATATGGACATGACACAGGCATCAAAACATATCTTTGACAATCCAAATGCATGGTTCTCTAGAAAACTTAGATAAATGATTTAAAAGAGAGAGATGGCCGCCTGAGGGACTTGTCCGTCGACAGACAGTGGTCCATGTTTTCAAAGGTCTCTCTCTCAGCTCCATAGACTGAGTGGAAGTTTCACACAATACTGCCTGAGCTGACTGTGAGCTATCCTGGAAGACAAAGCCATCCCAATCTGTCCAGACTTACCATGATACATGCGACACAGGTGATCATGACCTGCTGGAACTAGAGAGTAGGCTGCCAACTTCTAGACATCAATATATTCAAGACATCACTGAGGCTTGAAGCCTATGATAGTGGCATTAGACAAGATCACAAAGGCCCTCCACACGTACCCAGCAGCGTCCAATCTGATACATGCGAGGTTGCAATCCGGATTGTCGAATGTAGTTATCAAACATGTGATTGGGTGTTTCCCGTCTCACATTCAATCTTTTAATTTTGGTTTATGTGTCACGCATTTGATTGGGTCCCTCTCCTATAAAAAAAATTATTAATCAATAATAATGTTTTCTCATGTCTTAAAATTAAATTGTGACATTGCCAATCTAGATATTTGTCACTATATGAGTTTTAAAAACTCAGCAGTAATGTAATGTCTGTCGGACCACCCGAAAATGGCTCAGTCAATACTCCTTTCTCTTTTGGCTCTTCATCCTTGACATTTTCTTCACTCTCCACTATTGGGGAAGTGTTGATGAATCACTTAGTCTACGGTGTCTTTTCGAAACCATAGGCCGAACTCTAAAAGATATTGCAATATTTATACCTGTGATATAGAGGGGTTAGAATATTTTAAATAAAAGAAAAATAATTTTGCTCGGTCAGTTACTGCCGAACATTAATGCAACATTCGACTATAACATGCCGAACATGCATATTAATGTTCGGTTGTTGTCTACTGAACATAATTAATATGTTCGGTCCAAAAAGGCTGAACACATCAATGAATGTTCGGTCTTACACGACCCAACGTTTCTTATAATGTTTGTTCCTTAACGACCGAATAGACTAGAACCCATGAAAAAAAAATGAAAGATTTTGGATTTAAATCAATTGAATTAAATTTCTTTGAGTTCTTTCTACATTTACAACACCAATTAACCCTACATACAATCAATCACTCACCATATTCAATAGATCTATCAATTTTTCATCAAAAAATAAGTTTTGGTGGATTTTGGTTTGAAACTCACCTTTCTACGAAATGGGATAACAGAGATCATCGGCGGCAGGATGGGCTGCGGGGGAGCGACGATGAATTAGGCGATCGACAGAGAAGGACGGCAAGTGAATGTGAGAGAGGAAGAGTGAGAGTTGGGAGATGAGAGCGAGAGCGGAAAAACAGGAGAGAGACTCTGAGGCAGAGTTGGGGAGAGGGGGATATGAGGGTAGAATAGGAATTTTGAAAAAAAATTTAAGTTTGGAGATGAGAGGGATAATTTTAGAAATTCAGGGGGTGTTTTTACCATATTGAGTGGATGCCTTGATCAGTTTGTTGGGTGCCTATATCCACACTCCTGAAACGGTTGCTTAACAAAAAAGATTTTGTGAGAATTTTAAGGATAATTGAGCGGGATAATTTGGGATTTTGGAAGTTGGAGAGAGTATTTGAGAAAACCATGATAGTTTAAGGGGATATAAAGAAAATTAGCTAAGAATGCCTTATTAATATATTTATGCAACATTGAAATCTAATACGTAATATTAGCTTCTTATGCGATATGTATTTGGGATGTGTACTCTATTTTGGGCTACTAACCTGTATTTTGATAACTATTTTCCTATAATCATATAACTACATGTATGGACAAAAACAATCCATTGTTACAGTCTAAATTTAACTCTAGTCTCAATTTTTCTTCCTCTTGTTATGCTGAAAGTTGTGAAATTGTGAAAAATCGATACAGAAACAAAACAAGATCCGATCTGAAAGTACATAAATTATTACAAAGAAGATGTCAAGTTTCTAGACGCTCACTCTCGTCAAGCTCACTTTTGTTTGAGCATTGGTTTTATATCTTGTACACTCGCAACAAATTCCGTTGCTTATTGAGGACTGGAGGATCTCAGTGTCAATCTTTCTTATACTCTCATCTTACATAATTTTATGCCAATCTCAGGACTTTGCACATTCTTGACCCTCTAATCAAATCTCATTGTAACATGAATGGTTTTGAATTTAATTGGCTTGTATATGTTGTGTGCATGTTGAAAACTTTTCTTTTCTCATTCTTTAGAAAAGAACTTGAAAGTTCCTGTCATATTTGACTTCTTGTGCAGCAGCGTATGATGAGATCATTCCTTGATTCTCTTGCAAATTGAGATCTCACAAGTTTTCTACTTTTCTTGTCACATTTCATCTATTATTGCACGCGTTTCATGTATTAACAAAATCAACAGGAGACTTCACCTGGGCAAATATATCCTGCAGCCAAAGTCTTACAATTGTGACTCCTGTTCTTCATGTCGAATATCTGCTCATCATGGACCTAAAACGCAAACCTATGACCCTGTTTCTTGAGTTTCAAGCATTGTTCTAAATAGTGATCAACAGCAAACAGTATCCATCACCGATCACCACCCCCCCCCCCCCCCCCCCCCCCCCCCTCCCCCCCTCTTATGGCTCCAAAGCAAGAAACTGGGTGGCATCAACTACTCTACACTGATGAAATGTCATCGAAATCTCGTCAGTGACAAATCTGAACGTATAGGGCTCAAATGCTAGCAATGTGTCAATATGCGACATTTGCAATGTAGCCTCTCTCCGCGGATCTCCATAGATCTAAGGTCGGTCTGCTTGAGGAAAGTACATTCCCCATACTACTAACAATACAAACATCCCTCAATAAACAATACTTATCGTATCTGTGCTTGCAATTTAATACTGGATCAATACAGATTCCCAGCCAATCCGAATCTAGTTACATATAACCATTCAGATATGCTTGCCATATAATTAGGTAACCCCATTACCAAACCACCACCACCCATCACACCTTCCAGTCAAAACCATTGCAAGTGGCAATATCTAACCACATCCAATAAATTATCTACAACTGTAAGCAAGCTCTTAGTACCACAACAGATCATTTCAATCTGCATCATCAATTAACTTGTTCACATCCAAGATACTCCTGCCAGCAAGTCTCAACATCAGCAAAGGCAATTTCTGCATCAGACAATTGCATCGCATAAGGAAGACAAACCTAGAACCAAATTCGTGGCACCAGCACAGAGGCATAGGCCCCAACAGAGACAAACCTTTACCCAGACCAGAGGGCTGATAAAGAAAGGGCACTCCTGCAAGAATCCTTCATAATTCTTGCCAGGGTGCCCAAAGTATCTGTGCCTTGATTACTGATGAGCTAATACATCACTCGCAGTCATCCGAACATTTAAAAACAAGCATCAAGCCCCACATCATTGTGACCCTTTTTCCTTCATTAGAAAGCCACAGTAGTTTAAATCCCACAAAATCTATGGCAATCACATTAAGAGCACTCAAACATGTGTAGATTTGCATGTCATAGCTATGAAACAGAAACAACACAGAGACAACACAGTTCGGCTATAGCAGACTGATTGCACACGACACTGAAATTACACACAATACACTGAAAATAGATGTCAGAACAACCACTTCAGCCCTAGTCCAAGATAGAGATACTAAAACACAGCCAAACAAACACAAAACATGCTAGTAGTTCTCTACTCCACAGTTCACAATAACGAAGTTGTGCCATGTGGAACTCTTACAATTGAAATCCAACTACAATCAAATTAAAAGTCATCTCCTGGGAGGAACTATCTCCCTGCTTCTGAATAAAAGATTTCTTCACTCTGCCCGTATGCAAGTGACTTCCAAACTTCAGCAACATCAACAAATCGACACTGCATGAAAAATCAACGAAACAATGAATGAATTAGCAAATGTGCCAACAAAGTCTGCTGAAATAAATTATAGATAAAGAATAAGACAATATCTCTACCTAGTTCAGATCTTCAACTTGTAAGCCTCCAAATATTTGATTCACAGCAGCCAAAGACACCCGAGCATGCTCGCCAACAAACACCAAAGCCAAGACATGAAACTACTATATGATGCACTTACTAATAAGTTTGTTGGTGAGACGATGATGATGAACAACTTTGAAATATGAAAGGATGACATACACCTCAAAACCAATTGATAAGTTTGTTGGTGAGACGATGATGATGAACAACTTTGAAAAATGAAAGGATGACATACACCTCAAAACCTATTAATAAGCTTGTTGGTGAGACGATGATGATGAACAACTTTGAAAAATGAAAGGATGACATATACCTCAAAACCTACATTACATAATGCATAGAAATAGTAGAGAAGAAAAGGGATAATTCATAGAGTAAAAGGAGTTAATTTGGAGTTCACCCTCCCAAACTTTTCCTTCAAAAAAAACCCAGAAAAGTACTGAGGAGAACTTGATGCCCCTGCAAAGCACTGAATGGACGGAGAGGAAGTGTGTGTGAGAGAGAGCAAGGAGTCAGAAATTAGCTAAAAGAATAGCAGA
Source organism: Agave tequilana (assembly GCA_038442645.1). Classification (NCBI taxonomy): domain Eukaryota; kingdom Viridiplantae; phylum Streptophyta; class Magnoliopsida; order Asparagales; family Asparagaceae; genus Agave; species Agave tequilana. The sequence goes on from JAVJIF010008392.1 coordinate 86,242, forward strand.
GAAGAAAAGGAAATTGCTAAGAAATTGTGTGATATATTATGGATCAACAAATGGAACATGCCTACTAAATGCAAACTAAAGACAGATGCATATATGACCTACAGACATTTGATGCTTACATAATAATGTGAAGAGCTAACCTAGTTCATGCTACTAAACCTACAGGGTATACACAATTCCTATGGTAAGACCAGTACATGAACCTCTACACCTAGCTGTTTCTTACAAAGACACCACGCAAACGCTGTAAATTGATAGCTTAAACTGTTAAAGGCAACAATCTGATGAACAATACAGCCAAACCAGTCCCCCATTCACTGATCTCTGGACCACCTTATTTCTTCAACCCACGCAATTCCTTTCATTACCATCAACCATCACCATTTAAGACATCAACTCCAGAGGAAACAAAAATACTGAGCATCCATTTACCATACAATACCCAAGAACACTACAGAAAGTCCTGCACCAATCCCAGCTGTCAGCCATTTTTTCTCCACACCCCAAGCCTGCAAGCTTGTTTCAGACTAACATGATTCCTTTCTTCCCAGGCTTCAACGCCTACTACCCAAAAGACAGCTGACTTCTAAATATTCTTGTAAAGACAAACTCCACCCATCAAGTTGTTAAGTAGCACTATATACAGAGTATATATACAACACCCAACCCCCAACTTCCTCAGTCATCGGCAATATCCAAATGGAGAATTCTCCTCAGGTTCTCAGTGGCAGAAGTGAAGGAATCCCTTGAAGGTGAAGGCGGTGCGGATTTAGCAACAGGTGGTAGTTCAATCCCAGATGATGGAAGAGGCAAATCTAAGGAGACACTCCTCTTCTGGCGAAGAGAAAATTTGGGAATAGGTAAAGAACTAGGTGGAGGTGAATTAGAGTAAGTGGGACCTGCCCAGAGCTCAGAGTATGAGAATTCTTCAGCATCTTCATCATTAAAGCTGGGACATTTGGTAGTGGGCTCTGGGCTAATAGCTATTGGGTTGCTTCTTTTGCTTGGTTTTGAGGGTTCCAAGTAAAAGCGGGGAGACTGAGGGTCATAGCAGCTGTTGAATGAGTGGAAAACTGAAGGAGGGGATGGGAGTATCCCCATACCAGACTCAAAGGTTCGGCAATTGATCCCTTTAAATCCTCTTGAAGGAGAAGAACCAAAACGGTTCGAACCACGGGATTTGCTCCTGCTGCAATATTGATTCCGATGCTGAGCAACAACAACTAACGTGTCCATCTCCCAAAATTTTGTAGCAGTAAAAATAACCTAAACAATTAACAAATAACAATAAAGGAATAAAGAGCTGATACAAAGATTAATAGTCTGTGATCAATTGGCAAAAAAAAATTCAAGCTAGTTTTCAAGGTAACCAAACCTTGGAATCTTGCAAAATGAGTCTCGTGAACCCAGACGGAAATTTAAAGAACCAAAACAGTAGACCCTACAAAAAGGAGGAAAACGAATAAATTAAGAAAATTTTAAAAACATCCAATACCCAATAGATTGTTCTAGGACTGACAGTAAATCCTTGAAAATCAGTAAAATTTTAGAACAAAGCATCCATTTATCTATCACACAAACTTTAATCAAATATTGATAATTTCTTACAAGAATAGAAATTATTAGCGGGAATAGGAGGGCAAAAAAAACCCATTTCATCCGATTTCAGATATCAACAAACCTTGAGATCTAATGTCAGAAGCTCCTCAAAAAGCTCAGCAGCAGCACAACCTATCAAAATAAACAAAAGATTGAGTTTTTAACAACTAAATCAAAAGGAAACAGCACGGGAAATCATAGGAAATGAACTCCATTTAAGTGCAAACGACTTCATACCTTAAGGATTCGATGATAGGCCTCAAGAAAAGGGCCTCGCTTAGGTCAAAGTCCACAGAAAACCGACAAGAATCCTTGCCAATCGATGCACTAGTCGCCCAAAACAAAACCCTAATCCAGCTGCTCCTGCAGTAGATATACGGAATGAAACCCTAACCCAACACAAAGTCTAAAACCATCAGATCACTGGGAAAAAAACTACCAAAAAAAAAAACACAAACATCATTCATTTTCAACTCACCAATTCACCAAAAGAAGGGGGAAATCATTGTCAATCAGTTCAAACTAGTCCCAGATATTAAAACCCTAAGATTTGATTCAAGGCAAGGCAAGATCCACATTTTCGCAGATTCCACCAAATCCTTCGAGAAAAAGATCGAAACGGTCGTCAGATCAAGGAGGATCGATCAGTGAGCAGATCAAAAAACACCTTTAATGATGATTTATGCGGAATTTTTTAAGGATTTAGCGCTAGGGGTTTTGTCTGGAGATGGAAATCAAGCTTAGGACAGGGAACTAAGCATGGATCTGAAACGACTCACAGTTGGACTGAAGTAGAGAATAGTGCTTGGTGATCCTTTATGCGGACGCTCGGGTGTCACTTTCTATGCGGAAAAAAAATCTACCGTCTGATTGTTGTACGCACGAAAAAGTATATGTGGGCGCGAGCGTTTTATTGTACGGGCTTTTTTCAAAATAACCCTCACAAATAATTAATTCTAAAATCGACCTCCCTTGAAATTAATTCCAAAAACTGATATACGCCGCGTCAGTGATGAGGGGGTTCACCCCGCCAGCATGGCGTCTGCGCTCGTCGGGGTCATTTTTTTAGTTCATTCGAGGTTGTCAATTCCGGACGAACTTATATTTTTCTCCTATGTATTTTTTCATGTTGGGTTGGCAAACCCGAACGGAGAGAAACTTTTTTTTTTAAATTTTGGCTCGTCCTAGGTTAGCAACCACGGACAAGCGAAAAAATTAAAAATAATTATAATAATAATTTTTTTCAAATTTCTCTCCTTCCTCTCTTCTCTCCCTATTCTCTCCCTCTCTCCTCCAAGGCACTCACCGTGCACGCCGTCGACGACGAGGTAACCACCGAGCATGTCGTCGCCGTGGCCGCCGCCGATCTCGGCGACAGCGTCATCGGCAGGGGCTATTGACACTCCAAAAAGACAAACTCCCCTAAGTAGTATTTCAACCGGTCTGAAAGACATCAAAACTTGTTAACATTTATAAAAGACAAGATACTGATAAGCTTACGACCAAGATCTACCTATCCTCAGAGACCAAGCGATCCCTTGAAACTTACTGATCTAGTAAAGCTGACAGTAAGCCAAGTATCACCTGTAAAGAGGTCTAAGCATGTCCCAAAAGATAGCTTCGCTTGAAGCTTTATAGCCTTGTTGAAAGGCTAAGATATTAGCTTCGCCTGAAGCTTCTCTTGAGAGCTTCGCTTGAGCTCTACACAGCTCTGCAAAAGAGCTAATCTTTAGCTTCGCTTGAAGCTATCTACAGCTTCGCCTGAAGCTTTCTTATAGCTTCACCTGAGGAGCTGCACTAGCCTCGCGCGAAGCTAATCCCAGCTTCACTTGAAGCTTCTCGCGCCCTTATGAGAGGTTTGCCAGGTCAATGCTTGACCTAGTTTTTAGTGGGATAACCTCACTACGTTAGTGGGGTTAATGCCACTTTAACTGGGTGGTTATACCCGCCCATTTCACCCTAAATTCAGTGGAGAAGGCCAGGTCAAAAGGCCAGCTTTAGCTCGCGCAAGCCTATCTAGCCTCGCATACGGCTTGTACTTAGCTTCGCACGAGGCGTTATAGCCTCGCACGAAGCTCAAAATAACCTCTGATGCAAGGCTAACTGACTGTTATCAGTCTTCGCTAAATTTTAGAGACAGTTACACCCCTGAAGAACCTATAAATGCTCACTCTTGAAATGAGCTTAAGGCCAAGAAACTGGTGAAGTGAGTTGACAAGTGGAAGATCAAAAGGCTCAGTTGATTGACAAGCTAGAGACCAAAGGGCTAACTTTCCCTTACTTTCTAGAAATTTAGAGAATTACTTCTCTAAATTCATGGTGTTAATACCCTAAGATTTTCCCCTCTCTCTCTCAAGGAATCTCCAAAACTAGGCGAGAAGGAAATCCTTAAGACTCCATCGACCCCATCATCAATGGAAATCTTCGAAACCAGGCGAGAAAGAATTCCTTAAGACTCCATCGATCGCATCATCAATGGGACAAAGTGGCCGCGCGCTAATCAAACTCCTACCCGCATACTTCTCCAGAATCTCAAGGAGAGTTCTACTTGTAATTTTTCATTTCTTTGTTCAATTACTTGTAATCTTCTTCTTAATTTTTATAAGTTTTCCCGATGAAATTTTAATGAAAAACAAGATGGCAACTCCGTTGGGGAATTGCTTCTCCACAGGTGAGAACAAGTGCCGCAGTGTGACGTTAGGCTACTATAGAGACCCTGGTCATTCATTTTGACCAAGAGAAGTTTGAACAACTTCTCTCTGGGGGTAGCATAAGTCCCCTACATGTGCGCAAGTACAGGAAGGTCAATGTAACCAGAGCACCTTTGGTTACTTCTAAGAAGCAAGTCTCTGTTGAGACTATTGAGGCTCCCTGTTAGGGATGGCAACGGGGCGGGTCGGGGCCGGGTATTGAACACCCCGTCCCCGTACCCGAAATCCCAAAACCCGCCCCGTCCCCGCCCCAGACCACGTTGGGTATTCCACAATCACCCCCATCCCCGCCCCGGCAGGTAATAAAAATACCCGACCCGACCCGACCCGACCCGAAATCGTGTATTGGGCTCAAATTTTTAGGGCAAATTGGATTTTGATTTTGGACCATTTGGTTTAGATATTTATAGGGAATGACATATTTGTAATTAGTGTTAAAAGTTAGGTTATTTAAGTAGATGTATATATAATATTATTATACTCATTATATGAAAAAATAGCGGGGCGGGTACGGGGCGGGTAACGGGGCGGGGCAATGCTATACCGTACCCGCCCCGCCCCGCCCTTTGTTATTTCGGGTTTTCCCCGTTACCCGACCCGAACCCGGTCAATGATAAAAAAACCCGCCCCATTCGGGTCGGGTCGGGTCGGGTCCCCGCGGGTACGGGTCAAATTGCCATCCCTACTCCCTGTGAACCTAACACAGCCCCACGCGAGGCTAAACCGGTTTCATGCGAGTCTAAGCAAGCCTCACGTGAGACTAAACAGGCTATATGCGAGCCAAAATAGGCTCCGCACGAGCCTAAACATGCTCTACGCGGGCCTATCACCGTCTCAACTGAGACTAAGTTAGCCCCATGCCAATGTATTAATGTTGCGCGCGAGACTATAAAGGCTCAGAGCGAACCTAAAGCAGCCTCTTCAAAAGCTATACGGATTGCAAAGTCCACAATTCCTTCTCTTGATCCAGCTTCATGCGAAGCTTTGATAGTCTTGGACCACAAGACTACCTTAGTTCCTTGCAGAGCTAAGCCTCGCTTGTCCCGCGAGGTTAAGGTCAAAGCACTTTGTGCTAACAGCGAGGCTATTACAGCCTCGCTTGCATCGTCAACACTACTGAGCAGTGCTAAGCTCGCGGCACGCGAGGCTAACACCAAAGCATCTTTGTGTGCTAATAACGTCGTTGATTCCGCGTCGCTCCCACTGACAGCACCAAGTGCTAAAAATCTCTGCCACGAAGCTAGAAATAAAGCACTGCTGGGTACTAACAGTGAGGTCATTTTAGCCTCGCTTGAGGGAAAATCTCTGCACGGCAAAACTAAGTTTTCCTCTAAGGGCGGACTAAGGCAAGGCGAAGCTACTCTTTCAGGCGAAGCTATCCTAACTTCGCTTATAACAAGAAAGAATGCCCTTAAGGCTAAGCCTCAGGCTTCTCAGCCCAAGGGGGCTAATTTTTAATCTCCTCGAGTCTTTGTGATGGATTTTGGGTCCGGTTAACACAGATTTGAAAAATTATCTGAGCAACAAGCGAAAGCTTCGCTCTGTGGAATCTGTTCATATCTCGCCGTCCCAATGCGGACAAGCGGGGTGTTAACTTGTGATGGTGCACTCTATCCATTGTTGTTTGGGAACCCTCCCGACGACTTTCCCTCTAAGCCAGCAATCGGTATTCAGTCGGTTGTCAGCCCGAACTTCCTAGAGACGTGAGTCCCAGAAGAAGGCAATAAAGGTGATCCATCTTGCAGCCGCCTCTGTTAACATGATGAGCAGAGGTAGGGAATTTTTTCGATCCCAAAGACAGAGACGAGGAACCTTCACCCCTCCAGCCAGCTCCCCAGACTCTGACTATAGCCCCGGCTTAAATCAGGTTCTACTGTAACAACAAGGTGCCTTCCAGGATATTCGCTCTAGTGTAGCAATACCCTATGATTATAGACAGCCTTCTTCATCAATAGGAGTTGTGTCACCTGCACCATTAACGAAGCTTTTCAGTGGTCTGATGATGAGGAGGAAGCCAGTGGATACGCTTCTTCAGCTACCATCAGCTCGGTACGTACGGGGCTTGTATCTGCTAACATGACCAATAACAATAATGATGATCTTCGCCGGCGAATGGAGGCACAAGAGTAGACTTTCAGGGCTCAGCAAGAAGTCTTGGATAACATTCAGCTGATGTTAGCTTAACTCTTGATCAACTGGAATACCAATGACACCGGTAGCAATCATAACAAGGAGGACATAACGATGATGAATGTCCTAAGACTGAGAAATCGAAGGAAAGCTCCTCAATCGATGCTAAGATTATTAAATGCATCCATGCTCAGATTGCATTCTTAGCCCAGAGGGATGAACTGAAGAAGATAAGATGACTCGTCCATACTCGCTGGAGTGGGATTCGGTACCATACCCACCAAAATTCAAGCCACCTACGTTGCACACGTACGACGGCAAGAGCTCACCCAACCAGCATATCTATTACTTCCAGTCCCAAACTGAAAATGTAATAGATAATGATGCCATCATGGCTAGACTATTCATCGCACCCTTAAAGGGGTAGCCTTTGATTGGTTTAGGAGCCTACCCAGCGGCTCCATCAACTCTTAGATTGACCTAGAAACTTGGTTCCTCTCTCAATTTTACGAGGACAACACCGAGGTAACTATGGACAAGCTCCTCTCAATGGTCCAGAAAGGAGGAGAATCTGTATGGGAATACATTAAGAGATTTCGCAACCTTTCTCTCATGTGCCTTAAAGGCATGTCGTTACTCATGTTACTCCAGATATACCGGCATAACTTCCTTGATAAAGCAGAAGTTCGTATGGGAGCTGTCAAAGCCCATATATGGAAAGAGCTTGTTGTGCAAGCTGAGATAGCCGAGAAATCGGCTAAGAAATTTGATCCCTCAGTCCCTAAGAATAAGTGGGGGGTTAACACCAAGGGGCGTGATGCAGCCCAGTCTTCTCAATCAAAGGGGAAGGAAATCATGAACGTTGAGCTATCAGAGACAGTTCAACCAAAGCAGAAGAGTAACATCAATGACAATCAGGAATTCAAATTTTCGCCAAAGGTGTACTCCTTCAAAGATGAGCAGGTGGTGACGATCTCCATTTCCTACACAAGGGTAACAAGCTCAAGTTACCTGAAGCTCCGCGACCTAATAAAGTGGGGCATACAAATGATTCTAATTACTATCTCTTTCATAGGATGTTGCATCACTCTACCAATAGATGCTATGTCCTCAAGGACAAGATCGAAGCCATGGTAGATGCTGGAGTTCTGACTCTCAAGTCAGAACAAAAGAAAGTCACGCTAACATGGTGACTCTTAATTTTAGAACATCCCAAAGATGACTGTATAAGACGGCTTGGCACCAGTCCCTAAAGCTAAATTGGATGTCATCAACCCAATGGCTGAACAGCACAAAGCTAAAGGCCTCATTCCAATCATAGCAGAATTTGGAGAAATCCTGTGAGTCCACCCAGATATTATCCAAGATAAGCAATTGGAGACTAGCCAGCCCAAATTCAAAGACAAGTCATGTAATGTCGTCTCTCTCACAACAGATGATGACTCTGTGACTATAACCTCTCTCAATGACTCAGAAGGAGTGAAGCTTGCCTTAGCCGCACAACCTTCCATATCGCAGCCGGTGGGCATACGTTCTGGCAAATAGTACTTGCGATAGTATGACCAAGCACCTAATGGAGCACAATAACTAACGACAATAGGAACCGCTGACCTATCCAGGCTTCAGTACCAAAGGAGAAGTGGAAGTAGAAGAAGATTCGCTTTGATGGATCCTTGAAGGAGAATCCTTCTCGAGGACTCAATGCTCCTTTTCGCGTTAATACATTGGCATAATTGGCCAACATCCCAGCTCGTATTACCCTACACGAGCTACTCCGCCTCTCGAAGAAAATGAGAGAGGCGCTTAAGGATGCTTTTGCTGATTCAGAATCATTTCTGACACAAGTGCCCATCCATTCAAAAGAAGATGGAGCTTCATGCTCCCGATGTCATCTAGTACAACAGCAGGTACCATGCATTACCTTCACTCCTAAGGATATGCTTCTCAAAGAAAACCGACATGACAGGCTCTTGTATTATACAGGGTACATTGGGTCTACACATATCGAGAGAATACAAGTTGATCCAGGGTCTACTCTAAGCATTACCCCAAGAGACTGCTTTATTTTCTCGACATCCCGTTGAACATGTTGTCAACCATGACTACGACCATATATGGCTTCAATGCCAGGTAGTCATCCTTTGAGCAAGATTTATCTCCGGTATCAAATTGGAAACTTGAAATTAGAAGTGGCGTGCTATGTCATTGACGTCGATACATCCTACAACCTTTTGTTCAGGCAACCTTAGATCCATGCTAACTGGATTGTGCCTTCCATACTCTATCAATGCTTCAAATATATAGATGACAAGGCAATGGTCAGGACAGTGTTTACCAAAATACAGCCATTCAATGGGATGGAGAACTACTTCACTGATTCTCTACTAAAGAAAATGGTAAAGTGGAAGAAAAATTATTGCCTGGTGACATAGATAGCGACAACGAAGCAGACTCAGAATTAGAAGAAGATGCAGAGATTTTTTTTGATGAAGAACCAATTGTAGCATATCTGAATGATCTTGATCGTAATAATTTCACCGACAATGGCGACGAATGGATCCTTAATGAAAATATTGATTTCGATTATTTCTTGTATTGTAATGATGTAAATAGTCCTATTGACATGAGCCCTTTACACATGCCCCTGCCAATGTCAACGACATGCATGCATATAGAAGAGAATGATGGGTCTGTATTTGTATTTTCATCTTCAATAAAGGACCAAGCGCTAATTATATTTTGCAGAATCTGACATTGGATCACTACATCCAATGATTCGGATGAAGACTTGAGCCCCTACAATTGTTTCACTATGCACGGTCAGCACACCGTATGATGAAAGAAATTGGATATGACTTATGTCATGGTGAAGGCTTGAACTTTAGAAAGGGACGACTGATTAGTCTCTAAACATGCACATTTCATACTACACCATCACATTTATTTCATATAAAAATATTGCTAATAATGATTTTCTTGTGTGTTCCTAGGTCTATGGTGTGCAATGAAGAAAAAGCCCAAAAATTTGATTTATTTGGTGTTTTTTAAAGCTAAATACAGCCATTGACTTTGGAAGCCCAATCTGACAAAACAGGGAGTAGAAAACCAGAAATCAACAGGGGGACAAGCAGGGTGACACAACAAGAGGTCGCACTAGGCGACCCGCAAAGCAGCGCTAGAAAGGCAACAGAAATGCGACAAAAATTGCGTTTTTGATGCCGTACTGGCGCAGATGCGCCAATACTTCTCCCCAGGGATTGTCCCCTGGGGTTCCTTTCCTCCCCTTAGTTTTCTAGAGAAGGGGATATGTGGAGTTAGGGTATTGATGTTAGTTTATTTTTAGGAGTTCTTTAGTTGCTTCTATTTTCTTCTTCTTTTAACTTAGCTTAGCCATAAGAGTGAGAGGGAGAGAGAGTGTGTACAAGTTATATTTGAATGTGACAATCTTATACAAGTAATACTTCTCCTTCTTTTCATTTCTTGGTGTTTTTACTTGCTTTTATTTTCCTACACTAGTGTAGAGTTTTTCTCATTTACTCCTTCTCTCTTACTTTTATTTCTCATGTCTAGCTAACTCTTCCATTGCATGGCTAACTAACTACTAACCCGCTAATCTCTAACAACTTGATTAATAACCCAAATGAGTCAATAGTATCAAACAAGTCTTGTGCAAACAAGAGCGATGACATCTTAAGACGAGGGTTCTAACTCTAACTTATTCACAAGTATTATCACTCTCATATTTCATTCTTAATCATTTTTATGATTTATAGTTTGTGTAGATTTGCTTGTTCTTGTAAGTAAAAAAAAAATCCTTATTCATCTTTGCCGATACCAATAGTGCATTGTTTCTTTCCCTATTCTCGCCTTCAATTGGATCTTGATAGGGGAATGTTCAAGTTTTGCTGTGTAAAGCTAAGTGAGGGGGGAACTTTCATTCGATATCTAACGTGAATAGTTTTTATGCACAAGGTTTACACTTGCCTATGATCCATCGTGATTAGTCTTAGTGATTGACTTTCTTTTTCTTTTGTTTGTTTTTATTCTTTTTGATTGTATTATTGACTGAACGTTGTTTGTGTTGTGTTGTATGCAAGAGTGGTCGAGAGATCCATCCACTTCTGGACTCATCTGAAACATCTCTCTACCACTACCTCAGAACCCAGTGATGGCCTAATTACACGATAGATTTTATCCCATCCGGACATCACTACCTTCTTGCATAAAACTCTCGGAAGCAAATGGAAATAATTTTGAGTTAAAACCACAGTTCATAAACACTCTTCCTAAATTCCATGGTATGAAATCTGAGGACGCGTACTTCTTCATTAGGGAGTTCGAAGAAGTTTGCTTAATGGTGTGTATTTCTCAGCTAGGAGACGATGCCGTCAGGCTACATTTCATTTCTTTTTCCCTAAAGCACCAAGCAAAGAAATGGTTACAGCTTGGCTGTAGACTCGGTCGCCACATGGGAGGATTTCATCAAGGTCTTCTTGAAACAATTCTACCTGATTCACAAAACTGCGCTAGTTAGGAAAAACCTAATACAATTCAAATAAGAATTTAACGAGCCTTTTTGGAGATACTTTGAATAATTCAAAGATCTCCTAGCAGAATGCCCTCACCACAGTATAGAGAAATGGCGACAATGTCAGCTTCTCTATGATAGACTAGATTATCAAACGAACATATTGTTGGAAACCATGTGCTAAGGGGGTCCTGCAGAAAGACAAAAATCAGGGATGGGACCTTTTTGAAGATCTAGCCGAGAAAATCATCCAGTGGGAGCCAAGCCCCGAAAAATCTAAGAACTCACAATCTATAGCTTTTAAGATGAGCTCTTATCTATAGAATCGTCTGCTGTTTCAGAAGCTAAGATTACCACGCTCATGAGGAGAATTGAAGCATTGGAGACCAAAGAGCCAGCTGTAGCCAATCAAATCAACCCACTACAAATTCATAATCCAGGTTGCACACACTGCCAAGCACCAAATCATATTTTTGAAGAGTGTCTAGTATTCCAAGCTCACCAATCACCACCAGAACATCTGAATGCGGCCTACACAAGGCCGCAAAATAACCCCTACTCACAAACGTACAATTCTGGATGGAGAAGTCATCCAAAATTCTCCTGGAGCTGGAACAATCCTGTGAAACCTAACTTTCTCAATAACGGTCATCACCAGCACCATCAGCAGCACTTCCGTCCCAATCAAGCATCCTTCTTCTCTTTACAAAATCAACCCACCGAAAGAAGACTAAGTGAACTTGAGAAGAGTATGGAGACTTTTTGACGACCCACACCGCCTTCATGTAAAACACCGAACAAATGTTGAACAACCATGCATAAGCATTCTCTCGACTAGAAGTTCAAATAAGTCAGCTAGCTAGTTCCTTGAGTGAGAGACTAAGGGTACCTTTTCTAGTCAATCACTAGCCAACCCAAAGAACTCTAGTCAGATTTTTGAAGCTCAAATCAACCAGTATAATGTTGCCCACACACTCAGGTTTGGAAAGAAGGTGGATAACCAAGTTTCACAACGGCAACTCCTATCCCATCCAGTTCTACTTCTGCCTCTCTATTTGTTAACTCGAGTCCACATGACTCAGACAAGGACAATACAGCTGAGAAAGTCCATAAGCCTATAACACCATTGCCAAATAGGCTTAGGAATAATAACAAGAGCATGCACATGGAGAAGATCTTAGAAATGTTCAACCAGGTTAAGTTGAATGTTTCTCTTCTAGACGCAATCCAACAGGTCCCTGCCTATGCCAAATTTCTCAAGGATATGTGCACAAATAAGAGGAAGACCAATGTGCCGAAAAAGTATTTTTAGCGACTAATATCAATGAGCTCCTGACTGGTCCTATCCCGGTCAAGTACAAGGACCCCGGATGCCCCACAATTTCCTGCACAATAGGACGAACAGAGATTAGTCGGCACTCCTTGACCTTGAAGCGAGCATTAACTTGCTTTCTCTCTCTCTGTGATCAGCAATTCGGGTTGGGAGAACTGCGTCCAACACAAGTCACGATTCACCTTGCTGACCGATACGTGAAAGTTCCCAAAAGAAAAATCACGGAAGTCCTCATTCGGGTTGGGGTTTTCATTTACCCAGTGGATTTTATTATGCTCAAAACCCAATCGGTAGCAAACCCTAGGGCTCAGACTCCTATCATTTTAGGACGACCATTTCTTGCCACTGCCAATGCAATAATCAATTGCAAGAATAGATCTATGAGATTGACATTTGGAGACATGACAAAGGAGGTCAATGTTTTCAACTTAGGAAAACAACTTAGGGATTTGGAAGATCACACTTTCGAGGTTAACTACATTGAAAACTTGACAAGCAGGCATGGGGAGCTCGAAAATGTATTTGAGTTGAAAGATTTTAATCTGGATGAAATCATTGATTCTGCTGTGGAATGAGCATCAAACCCCATTATGTCAAATCCTAAAACTAAATTTGCAAATCCTTCCAGTAAGTCCTTCCCTTCCTTAGAATTGAAAGCTTTACCGGAACATCTTAAGTATGCATACTTAGGTGAACATGATACTCTCTCAGTCATAATTGCATCCCATTTGACTAGGGAATAGGAAGAAAGCTTGATGTCTATTTTAAGGAAAGAAAATGAAGCAATTGGATGGACCATGAGTGATATCGAGGGGATAAGTCCAGCAGTTGTGCAACACCGTATACATTTGAAGATGACGCAACTCCTAAAAGGGACCCCCAACGTAGGCTCAACCCCATTATGCAAGACGCTGTGAAAACAAAAATTCTTAAACTTTTGAACAATGGGATCATTTAATCCATCTCCGATAGCCAATGGGTAAGCCCTGTCCACGTTGTCCCTAAGAAAGCTGGCTTTACAGTGATAGAGAATGAAAATAAGGAATTAGTGCAAACACGATTACCAACAAAATTCGTATTTGTGTTGATTATCAGAAATTGAACGCTGCCACTAGAAAAGACTACTTTCCCTTGTCGTTCATCGATCAAATGTTGGAACGTTTGGCTGGTCATGAGTACTACTGCTTCTTGAATGAGTACTCAGGATATAATCAGATCCCTATTGCTTTAGAGGATCAAGAGAAGACGACATTCACATGCCCATTTGGAACTTCCGCGTATAGACATATGTCCTTTGGATTGTGCAATGCTCCAGCTACATTTCAATGATGCATGCTAAGTCTCTTTTCTGATATGGTAGAACAATTTTTAGAGGTCTTCATCGATAATTTCTCTACTTGTGGAGATTATTTTGATCAGTGTTTCATCACTAAGAATTGGTTCTTTAGAGATGTAAGGAGAAGAATCTAACTCTAAACTGAGAGAAGTACCATTTCATAGTAAGATAAGTGATTGTTCTCAGCCATGAAATTTCAAAAAGGAAAATTGAAGTTGACAAGGCTAAGATCGAAGTAATGGCCAAATTTCCTGTCCCCAAGTGCGTAAGAGATATTCGTTCTTTCTTAGGACACGCAGGATTTTACCGATGATTCATCAAAGACTTTAGCAAGATTGCTAGACCCTTGACCAACTTGCTTAGTAACAACGTGCTCTTCAAATTCGATAAGTGTTTCTACTCATAAGAAAGACTGAAGAAAGAACTCATCTCTGTGCCCATCATTTCAGCTCCAGATTAGATACAACCATTTGAAATCATATGGATGCCTCTGATTTTGCTATCGGCGTTATCCTAGGACAGCGCGTCGACAATAGACAGCACATGATTTATTACTCAAGTAGGATCCTGAACAACGCCCAGCAGAACTACACAATGATCGAGAAGGAATTCTTGGCCGTTGTCTTCACGTTAGAGAAGTTTTGTCCCTACTTACTAGGATCTAAGACTGTGATTTTTATGGATCACTCCGCGTTGAAGCACCTCATGACCAAGAAGGAAGCTAAAGCCTGACTTATTCGGTGGATCCTTCTGCTTTAAGAATTTGACCTGAAAATTGTAACAAGAAAGGTATGGAAAATATGGTGGCTGACCACTTGTCAAGAATTTCTGATTAGGAAATGAAAGTGAAAAGAATTACCGTCTAACTTTGGGCTAATGGGTCATATTCACGAGGAGGAATGCGATGAAAGTTTTTCGGTGTTTTGTTTAGAAAGCTAAGAATGGTGCTAGTTTTTTAGTTAAAAAGAGAATGGAGAGAAGGGAAGTGATTTAAAGAAAAACTTAAAATTTAGAGAAGACTTTGGAGAAGGTGATCTTTAATAAGAAACAAATTTGGGCTCACTAATCTTCTACTCAACTACTTACTTTTCTCAAGAACATTTTGGTGCATCACTTTTATCATAAGCAAAAATCTTAGTTTCTTTTAAGGTTCAAGTAAAACAAATAAGATGATTTTGGATTAAATCTTAAGGTCTTTCTTAACACAACATTAAAAATAGAATGTTAAACCATCAAGCGCGAAGAAACAAGTATGGAATAAAAATAATTTGAAAATATTTGTGCTTTGAAAGTCCAAGTTTAAAAGAAGAGCATCCTCATAAGCTTTCAAGAACAAAATTTAACTTTAGGCATTATTATGATTCAAGAGGTACTTCATAAAAATCCATCAAGAGAGAGGAGGTAGAAGAGATTAATTAGTATGCTCAGAAAATAATTTAGCTACTCAAAATGAAAGGAAAGCAAATAAGAAAATGAGAATTAAACATTGACATACCGAATTGAGTCGAGTTGAACAAGCAAGTTGAATCTCCTTTGATTGTCACTTCAAGGATGATTACACACTCAATTTCACTCTTCTCTCTTTGCTGGTCTAAACTGAAAAAATAAATAGGAGATACAACTTCTCCGAACTATCTAACAATACTCCTAAAATTCTAAAGAATAAACAAGAATTTTAATCCTAGTCTTCGTCAATTTTTCAGTACAAAACCCTGCCTTTTATAGGCAAAAACCCAGAGGGAAAGGAGTGAGGAGATAAGGGGAGCAAACGCTCCCCTTATCTCCACCAACAAGCCGCGGATTCGCGGCTTGGGCCGCGGATCAACGGCCATGATGTGGCCAAATGGACACATCCTGGTGGAGATCTTTATGGCGCGGGATTTGACTCCCTTTTGTCCGGTTGGATTTGCTGCTTAACTCTGATTCTGATCTGATCTTCGGTGATTCTCAAGCTAACCAATTTGGATTTTTATAAAACCAAATTAATCAGTTTTCAACCTCTCTGATCTACCATGATCTGCCCTGATCTTCTGATTTCGAATTAAATCAGAATTTGATGGGCTTTTGGGCTTATTTTTCTTCCCTTTTCTTTAGCAATGGGCCTGTACTTTATAGAGAAAATTAAGACTTATTAATAGAATTTATAGATAATAAACATGATAATGTGACATTATATAAGCAATATATGTGACCGATCACACCCCCACACTTATCTTTTACTCGCCCTCGAGCAGAACATCAAAACTAATCCTAATCAATTATTAGACCACTTTCGCAGGTCACTCGATTGCACTGAGCATGTACAATAAGCCGTTAAACCTCTAGGTTACCCCTAGAGGACGAGTTTTGTCTCGTGAGGGTTTTCAGTGGATTCCACCCACAAAATCCATAAAGAAAGAGAAAAAATGTTATTATTGTCGAAAAGCATTTTGAAAAGAAAGAAAATATTTGAAGTATATTTGTAATAGTTTAAGTATTTTATAAGTTATAGGAATATCGAACTTTTTATTCCTAAACTTAGTCTCTATTCAAAAACATGTCATCAATTAAAGTAACGAGTCAAATTGTATTTTTCATCTAGTCTATTACTTTACCCTGAGTCATATGCACCTTCGTGACCATGAAATTTGACCAAGGGTTCTTTAACATTAACTCATATGCCTTATTTATATATTTATTGTGGTATTTATTCCTCAATTCCATTAGGCTTTCTAATCTGCTTATGTAACGAGCTTTAGTCGGTGACACCCAAACTGGACAGTCTTATGACACCAGGTGAGAAAATACCCCAAGGACTTAAACACTCGAGTAGACAAGGCCATGAAACCAAGGGTTCTTATTTATAAAATGTACCCTTTTTAGGCGTGAATACTTATGCTTCATGAGGTACAAATACCCAGCTTAATCAGAGGATTTATATATATATTTTTTTCAAACTTATCTAATTATCTTTTGCATAAATACCAAGGCTTTCTTAGGTCAAAGCACCTAACTAATCAATAATTAGATTTGTTTATTTTTCATAGATATACATATATATATTTTTTTCTTTTTTCTTTTTTTTTCTTTTATAAGGCATAAGAGTCTTTGTTTTTGAACCCTAAGAGTGTAAGTGTATAAAGTGTGCATATTTCATCAAAGTAAAGATCATGACTAAATTACTTTCACAAATTTTCTTCCTTACCCTAAAAATCAAACAAGTCATCTTATTTTGACCAAGTGTAAGAAATCCTAACCATGATTTTCCTATTCCTTAAAATTGACTTAATTTCTTACAAAAAATATATCAAAATATTGTTCTTATCTTTTAAAAAGTTTATATATATATATGTATGTATATATATATATTTCTTTGTTTTCTTCTTTTTTTTTTTTTGTTATATTAGTCATGTTAGAGCCCTTCCCCACACTTATCTCATGCATTGTCCCCAATGTATGAAAGAAATGTACAGATGCATGAAATGAAATGTAAAAGAGGTGCATATATTATACAAAAATATGTACAACATCAAGTTTCTCCCACACCTAGATCTTTTTCGGTCTCATCCCTCTAGCTCTCTTCCTATCATTCGAATCGGTCCTCTTTATAGGACATAGTGGGGAAACCAATTTTTTTGTCATTTTAGCTCTCTTCCTCTCCAGTCTCACCTTCTTTAGATTTTTCTTCCTCATATTTCTATATTCATTATTCAAAAATTGATCTCCACCACACTTCTCAGTTGGAACTTCCTCACTATGAATGCCTAGGAATTCTAACTCAGTTCCATATATCTCCTCAAATCTTAGGTCAATACTTTCCCCTAGAGATGTGTAATTAACCAAAATATCCCTAGTTGATTCATCCAAACACATAATTTCTTCTTCGAAGAGGTTTTTAAAGAGTATGTCAATCAAAGGTTCTTGAATTATATTCTCATGCGATATATTATCGGTTGGCTCAGCGAAAGTGAAGATATTCAAATCAAATTTCCTTTTTTTTAAAGGGGACTCTAAAATTAGGATCTCTGACATATGCCTTATCATTAAGATAATCACATTCATTCTTAAATAATTCATTAAGAAACAGAGACTCATTCTCTATATCTTCACTTTCTTCATCACAATTATTTTCAGCAAAGTTTACCTTAAATGTTTGGTCTCTTATCTTATGAGGATGTTTTTCTAGGTTGAAGACATTGACTTCTCTAGTCATGTCCCCAAAGGTTAATCTCATAGACTCATTCCTACAATTAATAATAGCATTGGCAGTAGTAAGGAATAGGCGCCCTAGGATAACATGAGTTTGAGCCCTAGGATTGGACACAGGTTGTGTCTCAAGAATTATGAAATCAACTGGGTAGATAAACTCCCTGACCCGGATAAGGACATCATTAATTTCTTCCTTTGGAACTTTCACAGAACGGTCAGCCAGTTGGATTGTGACTCGAGTTAGACTAAGATCGCCCAACCCGAGTTGTTGATAAATTGAGAATGGAAGCAGGTTGATACTCGCTCCCAAGTCAAGAAGTGCGTGACTAATCTCGGCTTGTCCTATAGTGCAGGCAATGGTGAGACAACCCGGATCCTTATACTTAACAGGGATCGGACCGGACAGTAGCTCACTAATGTTAGTGGCTAAGAAAACTTTCTTGGGTACATTAGTTTTTCTCTTCTTAGTGCACATGTCCTTAAGAAATTTTACATAGGATGAGACTTATTGGACGACATCAAGGAGTGGCACATTTATCTTCACTTGGTTGAAGATCTCAATTATTTTATCCACGTATGGATTCTGTTTGTTGTTCTTTAGCCTATTAGAAAATGGTTGTATAGGCTTGTACAACTGACTGGTTGACTTATCTGTTTCAGATTCGTCAGATTTGAAACGATTGGGACTAGATGAGGTGGATGCTGGAGTGTGATTTTGCTGACTGGGATTGGGTGGTGTTAACCCTTGGTTATTAACTTTCTTTCCCGACCTCAATGTATGAACAACATTACATTATTCAATGATTAACCCTCAACTAAATGAGCTTGTTGAGAATTCCTAAGATTCATAATTGGCTGACTGGGCAAGGTACCCTTTTACCTCTCATGTTGTGGATTGGCTAACTGGCTCATTTGACCCTCTAACCTCTGTATTGTTTGCATGAGGGAATCTTGGTTCTTCATGTATCTTTCCATATTTCTCTCAAAATCAGTCATTCTCCTTTCAAGTTGAGGATTCTGGAAGGAAGATGGTGGAGCGTGTTTGGGAAAATTTTGTTAATAATTTGAAAAATTGTTGGGAGAATTGTGAGGGTAATTTGAAAAGTTAGGTTAATGATTGGAAGAATTATTGGGATGATGGAAGTGGCTTGCCTGGTTCGACATGGGTGGTCATTGTTGTGTTAGCTTCATGAGAAATTTGGGAGATTTCTCTAGCCAAGATTGTACGTTAGAGCGTAAGGATCATTGTTCGGCCTTGAAAAGGCCACATTCATCGGTTCTGGAAAGTGTTGTTGAGCTTGAAACACAGGACACTCCTCAAACACATGATTCATGGCCTGACAGTAAGTACAACCCGGATGGTTTGGGCTGACTTGATTGACTGGACTTGGTTCCTTAGTTTCTAAAGCTTCTAGTCTTCTCGCTAGGTTAGCTAACTTAGCTTCGTTAGCTATGGATGATTCAATTGAATGGAGACCTCCTTTTGAAGAGATGAAGTTTGGATTCCTAGAGCTTTCACTAGTAGATTCCCATTGGATGGTCTTTTCATCTAGATTCTCATATAAATCCCATCCTTCATGCTCATCCTTCTGCAAGAATCCCCCTTGGCACATGCTTTCTAAAGGGTCTTGGTTGAGTACTCTAAACCGTCATAAAGAATTTGGCATTGTCGCCATTTGTCTATTCCATGATGAGGACATTAGACAAGGAGGTCTTTGAAGCGTTCAAAGTACCTCCAAAATGGTTCACTAGGTTCTTACTTGAATTGCATGATGTTTTTCCTAACGAGAGCGGTCTTATGAATTGGATAGAATTTCTTCAAGAAGACCTTGACGAAACCATCCCAGGATGTGATAGAGCCGGCCGCTAAGCTGTAGAGCCATTTCTTGGCTAAGTTCTTAAGAGCAAATGAGACAAATCTCAACCTAATAGCATCATCTGCAAGGTGTTGGATTTTCATCATTAAGCATACTTCCTCAAATTCTCTTATGAAGAAATAAGGATCTTCGAACTCTAAGTCATGGAACTTAGAGAGTGTGTTGATGAACTTAGGCTTAAGCTCAAAGTTGTGTTCACCAACCGTTGGAAGTTGGATGCAGGATGGAAGTGATGTACTAATGGGATAGAACCTATCCTGCAAAGATGTCGGCTGAGCCATAACCGAATCTGGTCTTGATTCGAACTTGGGTGATGATGTGTTTCTAGTTAACCTAGATGAATTAAGGTTTCTTGACCAGACTTGCATACACAAACACAATCACAAACAAGTTCACCAATAGTCAAGAAGAGAAAACAACCAAGCCTAGTCTAAGGTAACCTTGACCTAGACAACTCCTAACTAGTTGATTGTCCACAGGAGGTATAATGCAGATTTTGACCATAAGCTAATCAGCTAGGTCAGGGCAAGCTTGGTGGGAGGTATCCACGTAAAAGCGACGAGCCTAATTAAGCCAAACCACCAGCCTTCGGAGTTTCGCCTCTCAATCCCTTTCTTAGACACTGATTTGGCAGGAGTCAAATTCTAACACCTTCCCCCTTAGGATAATCTCCTAGTGAGTTCGAGATGTCCCTAAGGTCAACGTCTATCAGATTTTAAATTAGGGTTAGGCTGTGCGTACTTGGAGATGTTTGTGGGCTAAGGAAGGGTAATGACTTCCCCACCTTATCTTGATTTGGGTTTTACCCTTAGAATTGATTGTGCAAAGTGTGCAAGATATAGAAAAAGTAGCATTCAAAAGCAAATATCACCCAAGAATGTTTCCTAAACTATATGCTATGCATATGTACCTTGTCTCCAGTTATCTTCAACAGTAATTGTAAAATAAACGTAATTAGACAAATGCCTAGAATGCAAGTCTAAACGTTTTTTAAGCAATTAACAATTACTCAGATTACTATTGAATTAAAATAGGGATTGTAAATATCAGAATAGCAAGAATAATAACACACACAAACTTAATTTTTGTAAGCAATATGTCCTGCAAAAAAGAGTTTTTAGTAGTCCAACAAAAATTTCAACTTTTGCAACGCAATTTCTTGAAATTCTGTTTCCTAGTTTCGAGAGTAGGGGCACAGAATAGCAAGTCTTCTCCTGCAAAACTTGAATGCTCAATCTAAATCTTAACGTCCCTGAAATAAGACACCAAACTTGTTAAAAAATAATTACATCGTTTCCTCTCCGGCAACGACGCCAAAAATTGATTAGGAAATGAAAGTGAAAAGAATTACCGTCTAACTTTGGGCTAACGGGTCGAGTCCATGAGGAGGAATGCGATGAAAGCTTTTTGGTATTTTGTTTAGAAAGCTAAGAATGGTGCTAGTTTTTTAGTTGAAAAGAGAATGAAGAAAAGGGAAGCGATTTAAAGAAAAACTTAAAATTTAGAGAAGACTTTGGAGAAGATAATCTTTAAAACGTGTTAAAAATTGTTTGGTTATTTTTAATATAAGAAACAAATCTGGACTCATTAATCTTCTACTCAACTACTTACTTTTCTTAAGAACATTTTGGTGCATCACTTTTATTATAAGCAAAAACCTTAGTTTCTTTTAAGGTTCAAGTAAAACAAATAAGATGATTTTGGATTAAATCTTAAGGTGTTTCTTAACACAACATTAAAAATAGAATGTTAAACCATCAAGCGCGAAGAAGCAAGTATGGAATAAAAATGATTTGAAAACATTTATGCTTTGAAAGTCTAAGTTTAAAAGAAGAGCATCCTCATAAGCTTTCAAGAACAAAATTTAACTTTGGCATTATTATGATTCAAGAGGGTGCTTTCATAAAAATTCATCAAGAGAGAGGAGGTAGAAGAGATTAATTAGTGAGCCCAGAAAATGATTTAGCTACTCATAATGAAAGGAAAACAAATAAGAAAATGAAAATTAAACATAGACATACCAAATTGAGTCGAGTTGTACAAGCAAGTTGAATCTCCTTTGATTGTCACTTCAAGGATGAATTACACACTCAGTTTCACTCTTCTCTCTTTGCTGGTCTAAACTGAAAAAATAAAGAGGAGATATAACTTCTCCGGACTATCTAACAATACTCCTAAAATTCTAAAGAATAAACAAGAATTCTAATCCTAATCTTCGCCAATTTTTCAGTACAAAATCCTGCCTTTTATAGGCAAAAACCCAGAGGGAAAGGAGTGAGGAGATAAGGGGAGCAAACGCTCCCCTTATCTCCACCAACAGACCGCAGATCCGCGGCTTGGGCCGCGGATCCGCGGTCAAGATGTGGCCAAATGGCCACATCCTGGTGGAGATCTTTATGGCACGGGATTTGACTCCCTTTTGTATGGCTGGATTTGCTGTTTAACTCTGATTCTGATCTGATCTTCGGTGATTCTCAAGCTAACCAGTTTGAATTTTTTTAAAACCAAATTAACCAGTTTTCAACCTCTCTGATCTGCCCTAATCTGCCCTGATCTTCTGATTTTGAATTAATTCTGAATTAAATCAGAATTTGATGGGCTTGAGCTTGTTTTTCTTCCCTTTTCTTTAGCAATAGGCCTGTACTTTATAGAGAAAAATAAGACTTATTAATAGGATTTATAGATAATAAATATGGTAATGTGACAATATATATGCAATATATGTGACCGATTAATTTCTAACACACATGTAGAACGAACCTTGATCAATTTGGATTTTCCAGATGAGCAAATCCTCGCCATTTTGAAAGAACCCTGGTATGCAAATATTGTCAATTATCTAGTCACCAGACAATTACCTGCTGAATGGACAAATCAGGAAAAGTATCGCTTCTTTGCCCAGGTTCAGTACTTCTTCTGGGAAAAATCGTATCTCTTTAAGTACTGTCCTGACCAGATTATTCGGCGATGTATACTAGAGGAGGAATAAAGGAGTGTGCTCAATTTCTGCCATGAGTTTGCATGCGGAGGACACTTCAGTCCCTGTAAAACCGCAGAGAAAGTCTTACAAAGTAGGTTTTAGTGGCCCGCTTTGTTCAAAGACTCCTTTCATTTTTGCAAGTTATGCGCAAACTGCCAAAATACTGAGAAGATTTCAAGGTGAGACATGTTGCCCTTAAACCCGATTCTCGAAGTCAAAATTTTTAATGTTTGAGGCATTGACTTCATGGGACCATTCTTAAATTCATTTGGCAACCAGTTCATCTTGGTTGCCAAATGGGTAGAAGACATGCCTACCAAGACCAACGACAACAAACTTGTTGTCAAATTTCTTAAAGAAAATATCTTCTCTCATTTTGGTACCCCGCGAGCAATAATTAGTGATAATTTGTCATATTTTTGCAATAGGGCTTTTGAAACCCTAATGCGGAAATATTCTATCACTCACAAATTATCCACCCCGTATCATCCCCAAACAAATGAGCAAATTAAAGTGACAAATTGGCAAATCAAGCTCATTTTGAAAAAAAGGTAGGTCAAAACTGAAAAGAATGGTCAGCCAAGTAGATAGATGCTTTATGGCCTTACCAGACTACTTTTAAGACCATTCTAGGAATGTCTCCATACAGAATTGTATTTGAAAAAAACCTGCCATCTGCCTGTCGAATTAGAATACCGAGCCCTATGGGCCATAAAGTAATTAAACTTTGATTTGACTAGAGCTGGTGTCCTAAGAAAACTGTAAATCTCAGAATTAGAGGAAATACAGATGAAGCTTATGATAATGCACGAATATCAAAAAGCAGGATGAAAATTTTTCACGACCAAATCATCAATTCAAAAAATTTTGTTCCTGATCAAAAAGTTCTGCTTTACAATTCTAAGCTTCACATCTTTGTGGGGAAACTCAAAAGTCATTAGCCAGGACCGTTCACTGTACACACAGTTTCTCTACATGGTGCTGTAATAATTGTTGATGCAAAGAGTAGTGAGAAAATAAAAGTCAATGGGTAAAAATGAAGCCCTTTCTAACCACTGAGCCTGAGTCACAAGATGAAAATGTAATGGGTTTTTTCGACCCATCTTACAAGTGACAATATCCCGCCACAAACAACTAAAAAAATGTAAATAAATTAACATTAGGAGTTCTTTGTAAATTATCATAATTCTTTGTATACCTTCTAATCGGCAAAAAGTAAGCACAAAAATAGGTAAAGGAATGTTGGTCGTTGTTACTGCTTTTGCGATTCTTCCGTAGTAGCAAAGTGGCTCTATGGGTTGTATCCACAAGGAGGGAGAGTGATGAAAGCTTGATGCGGCTTCTTTGTTCAAGAAAAGAGAAAGTTCTTTGTTTCAAAGAAAGAATTTAAAAATGAAAACAAGTTAGTCTTAAAAATTATTTTAGAATGATTTTGGTGGTTTGTAAAATTGGATTTTCTTAGTAGTAAAAACGCATGGCTAACTTTCAACTAAGTGCTCCCATTAATCTCTAACTTCTTGAAGATGTAACCTCACGATGGATCATAGGCGAGCATAATCTTATGCATAGGAACTATTCACGTGGAAGTCGAGTGAAAGTTCTTCCTTCAACTTAGCTTAACACGACAAAACTCAGACATTCCCTTATCAAGATGCAATAGAAGGCGAGAATAAGGGAAGACACAAGTGTGAAAATACACCTAGAGGGGGGTGAATAGGTATAAGGCTAATCTAATGATCAATAATGCGGAATTAAAAACTTAACGCAACACACTTAGTGTAACCAACGAGTGTAGCCGAATTCCCGATAAAGGGCTCTGGACTAACCCCTCTTGATTCCTCTAAATAAGAGTTGAGGTGCTATGTAAAGCTCTCTTGATTGAACACAAGTATGGGCACACAATCAGCACAAGCATATATATGATATGAAGCAATGCACAATGTAAGAGAGAGAGTTAGAGAAAGTGGATCAAACGCAAACACCGAGATATGTTTCGAGGTTCGAGCACACAGCTCTACGTCCCCGCCGTCACACAGAATGATTTCCACTAACTCGTCCACACAGGACTTATCACACAGGGAACCTCCACTGAGGATTTGGGTAAATACAACCGGGAGTACACAACTCCTCTATCCAACAAATATAACCTCTCACTTAGAGTCAAGGCATAACTCAAATCACCTCTACACTTAGAGGGATAGGCACAAAGCCACACAAACAACAATCACCTCACACCTGAGGGATTCTAACACAATCTCTACCTCTCACTAGAGGGAGCCAAACACCACTTCTACAATCACGTCACACTTGAGGGATAACAGCTCCACCTCTCACTAGAGGGATATCACAATCAATGGAAAGTTTACAACTTGGTGATCACAAAGACCACAAATAACTTCTTTTCTCACTAAACAAAGATCCTAATAGATAGGATAGATAGATGATTGAGGTTTACCTGCACACAAAATACAGTATTTCAGAACTTCAAAATAGAGATGTGCAAGTGCTCAATTCTACCACGATAGCAAGTGGCTATGCGGGTCGTGATCCACAAGGAGGGACTAGCGATGGAAGGTTTTTAGTAAGTCTTCTTTTAAGATACAAAGTTTGGCTAAAGTTCTTCTTTGGTTCTTAAAAAGAAAAGAGAAAAAGAGTTATAGTTAAGTTAGAAAGAAAGTGATGATGGAGAAGGTGGAGAAAAATGGAGAATGATTATTTATAAAGAAATGAAAAAGGAGTGATGAAAGAAGTGGGTGTTGGTGATCTAAACTAAAGAAATAAAAGAAAAGAAAGAAAATTAAAGAAATACTTACCTAGTTTGGTTGTTGACTTACCTGAAACCCTTGCATGTTCTACCTTACTTCGGAGGCGTTCAACGCATAAGCCATAGGATCGAGCTCCGTCCCCAGTCGCATTACATCATCAAGACGAACAAGAATGAAATGATACGGAGTCTTGAGGAGGAGAACATCATCATGAATTATCGTTGGCACTCACACAAACATTGTTATACTAATGCTTCTGGATTCACTTGCATGCTCATCAAAACCAAAAGAAGTAAAGTAGAAAGAAGAAGAAGAAAACAAAAGTAAAGACGAACATAAAAAAAAATTACCTTTTATTGCTTGCAGAACGATGGAAGAAAGGAGGAGGGTACATCTGTGTCACTCTCAACATAAGCCTCTCTCTCTTACTTACATGAATCTCAATCTAACCTAAGCCTACATACAAATTAAAATTACTTAAAAAGAAAACAAAAACCTATACTACAAAGAGTGAAAAAAACTGGACTAATTCCTATCTCTGCATGGTCGTCCCCTGGAGGCTCTGAAAATCCCAGTATTTATAGACAAAACCCAACCTACAGGATCATATGAAGATAGGGGGAGCAAACGCTACACCTAACTCTCCAACAGAGCCGCGAAAACGCGGGTTTGGTCGCGTTTTCGCGGCCAGGGTGTGGCCAGGTGGCCACACCCTGTTGGTGGTGCTCCCCGGTTTCTTGATCTGTAATTATCTTGATTTGGATTTGGAGTTTATGTCCGGGATTTTGACGAAATGGCCTTTGATCCTTGGCTTCAACCGATTGATTCAGGGAGGATTCTTGTCAACCGGTTTTCAACCTCTCTGATATGTCAAGATTTAGCCCTGATTCCTTGATTTCGAATTTATTCTGAATTAAGTCAGGATTTGGTGGGCTTTTGGGCTCATTTCTCTTCACTCTCCTTTAGGAATGGGCCTGCAAATAAATTTAACATTTAATTAGAAAAATGCAGAGTTTATTCTATAATAAGTAGGAGAATATGATATTAAATATGCAATATTAGTGACCAATCACACCCCCATACCTATCTTTTGCGCGTCCTCGAGCAAAACAACTAAACTATACTAAGGATTATTAGACCACTTTCGCAGGTCACGCGATTGCACTGAGCATGTGCAACAAGCCGTTAAACCTCTAGGTTTCCCCTAGAGGATGAGTTTTGTCTCGTGAGGGTTTTTAGTGGATTACACCCACAAAATCCATAAAGAAAGAGAAACAAAGAGTTAGTATTTTTGAAAAGTATTTTGAAAGAGAAAAATATTTGAAATATAATTGTAAGACTTAAGTAATCTATAAGTTATAAGAAAACTAAATTTTTCATTCTTAAACTTAGTCTCTATTCAAAAATTTGTTATCAATCAAAGTAAGGAGTCAAATTGTACTTCTCACCTAGTCTATTACTTTACCCTAAGTCATATGCACCTTGTGATTGTGAAAATTTGACTAAGGGTTCTTTAACTCTAACTCTTATGCCTCATTTATTTTATATATATAAATTTTTTTTGGTATTATTCCTTAGTTCTATTAGGCTTTCTAATCTGCCCATGTAACGAGCCTTTAATCGATGACTCCCAAACCAAACGGTCTTAGGGCACTGGGTGAGAAAACACCCCAAGGACTTAAGGACTCGAGCAAATAAGGCCACAAAACTAAGAATTTTATTATATGAACCCCTTTTAGGCGTGAATACTTATGCTTCATGAGGCATAAATACCCAGCTTAATCAGAGGATTTATATATATACTTTTTTTTCTCAAACTTATCTAATTATCTTTTGCATAAATACTAAGGTTTGCTTAGGCCAAAGCACCTAGCTAATCAATAATTAGATTTGTTTATATATTTTTTTTCTTTTTCATAATATTTTTTTATAAGGCATAAGAATCTTTATTTTTGAACCCTAAGTGTGTAAGTGTATGAAATATGCATATTTCATTAAGGTAAAGATCAAGACTAAATTACTTTGACAAATTATCTTCCTAACCTTAAAAATCAAACAAATAATCTTATTTTGACCAAGTTTAAGAAATCATAATTTTGATTTTCCTATTCCTTAAAATTGACTTAATTTCTTACAAAAAATATGTCAAAATATTGTTTCTATTTTCAAAAAGTTTTTAAAAATAAAGAAATTTTTTTTGTTTTAATAAAAAGAAAAAACCTAAGTTATGTTAGACCCTCCCCCACACCTATCTCATGCATTGTTCTCAATGTATGAATTAATGCATAGATGCATGAAAAAGAAGAAAGGGAAGGAAGATACTACCTTAAGGTGGTGGTTCCGGTGGTGGTCTGATTGGTCCACGAAATGCGGCCCAATCGACTTTTCGTGGAGTTCGGAGGAACCCACCAAAAATCTCTTTAATATAACCCATTAAAATGATGTATCCATGAAGGATTTTTATTAAAAATTTAACCCCATCTAATTTCTAAATTTCATAATTAATTTCGGAGTCAAATTTGTCAACCGCCTTGTCCCAAAATGGAGTGTGAAAAGATAGAATGATTGACTTGGACTCAGAAAGTACAGGAACTAATACCGACTCAAGAAGGTGACTTAAGTCAAGTAATGGTTCAGGAGTCGAGATTGGTTCGGGAAGTGGGTCCAAGTCAAGAAGTTGAAACTCAAGTCCACATTTATTTTCTAACAATGGAATGTGACTTAATATTGGTGATTCAAGCTCAAGAATGATAGGTGTGGGAATCAAAACTGACTCTAAAATATTACTCAAGTCGGGTAACAAAATAGGAGTCAATATTGATTCGGGAATTTGAACTGGATCACAGATTTGAGAATCTAGGTCACTTTTCTCATTGAGTTCAATGTCATAAAAATGAGAACTTGTCAATTTATCAATAAGACTTTCAAAAGTGTAAAATTGGTCAAGTTCAATATGATCATCAAAGATGGGTGATTCAATTTCATGATGAATTAGCACATGATCCAATGTTGACTCGAGAAAAAGGTTGAAATCAGGTGAAGACACCGGAGTCATAATTGAATCAGGAAGTGAAATTGGATCACTAAGTTGAGGTTCATGATCATATTCATTTTCAAGTTCAATTTCAAGAAAGGGATAACTTGTCAAACTGTCAATGCCACTTTCAAAATTTGTAGTTTGGGCAAGTTCAAATGATTGTACTGAAATGGAACCTTGTGTTCCAAAACAACATGACTCTTTGGCTCTAACAGAATGGTTACCGACATCAAAACTGGTCAAATGGTGAGAACGTAAAGATTGGACCATCATATCTATGTCGTGATTACGAGCGTTTTGAGCCTGAGTCATGGCTTCAAGCATCTTTTCATAGTTGATAGGTTCATCGCTTTGTTGCGATTGGTCTTGAAAAGATGAAGTGTTGTTTTGAAATTTGTGGTAAAATTGTGAGTTCATCAGATTTTGTGATTGTTGTTTGGACTCACGCATACTCATTTCTAAAATTGTTGATTTTCTATTTTGAACTGGTGGAACTGAGTATGAATCTTGGAAATATTGTGGACCAGGTGGATAAGGAGGACAAGTTGGTTGAAAATTGGACTCGGGGGAGGTGAATCCCCACTGACTCTGTGAAGAGTTGAAATTATTATAAAAATTATGGTTATAAGATTGGGGGCATGGGTTATATTAATTCGGATAAGACCAATCCGGCACACTATGTTGGTCAAAGTTATGATATGCCGGGTTGGTAATATCCGAAAAAGAAGTTGGTGTGTAATATAGATCACCATTAAAATTGAAAAAATTGTTGTTATAAGCCATATCACACAATAAAACACAAACAAAAAACAAACAAATAAGCAAACAAAAAAGAAAAAATTCTAAACTAAGTTAGGGTAGACCTATGACCTAGACGACTCCTAACTGGTTAGACTGTCCACGGGAGATATAATGCAGACTTTGACCACAAGCTAATCAGCTAGGTCAGGGCAAGATTGGTGGGAGGTTATGTAAAGTCACCGAGAGGGGGGGTGAATAGGTGATGGCTAATCTAATGGTCACTAAATGCCAAATAATGCGGAAGTAAAAACTATTATGACCTAAACAAACTATTTAAACTAAACACCACGTATAACTGAAGAGTGTAGCCGAATTCCCAGTGAAGGGCTCTGGACTAACTCCTCTAGATTCCCCTAGATAAGGGTTGAGGTGCCGCGTTGGCTCTCTTGGTTAAATACAAGTGTTAGCAAACAACCCAAGCATATATCAATTAGGGCACACAAGGTACATCAAGCATATAAAGATGAACACAATTTAAGCATGCAAGATATAAATAAGAGATAGAGAGAGAGAGAGAGTGAGCAATCGCAAACACAAGGGGTTTGTTTTGAGGTTCGAGCACAGTTGCTCTACATCCCCGCCTTTGACACACGAAGGATTTCCACTATAATCGATCCTACCGGATCACTCGGTGCCGCAAAACCTACAACTCTCGGACTCCCTAGTCTGCCCACCGGCTCGCCGAGGCCGCACCTCAAACAAAGAGTTCGCACCCGAACTCGAAGCACCGAGTCCCCATTAGGACCCGAAACAATGCGAACACACACGTCTGCCTCCTCAAAGAGCAAAGATGAACTTTGGTGATCACAACTCTTGATCACCTAAAATCCTCTCACAACAAACTCCCTATAGGGTAGATATAGCAATGGATAGCTCAAGTGTATGTGTGAGAAAATAAGGAAAGAGATGGTGGAGGAAAACTCAAGAAAATCTCTTTTAAACACTCTTGATAAAACTTTCCTTTTGATTGAAAATATTTGCTCTCAATTCTGTGGAGAAAAACCTCTTGAAAGAGTGGGAAAAACTGGCTCTAAAAGTCTCAAAAAATCTTGTTGAAAAACAATGCCCAAATCCCTAAATTTATAGGGCTAGAAAAACTAGCCGTTGGGGACTGTCAGGCCTGTCGGTCGACCGGCCAACGGTCATATTTCAGACCGTTGTGCCATCGGTCGACCGATCGGTCGACCGAGGAAGGATATGTTGGCCCAAAGGCCTTCCACTCTAGTTTTGATGATGATTAACTCATGTAGTTATGTGTACTAATAATCTTGTGATTTTAGTTTCAGATCATTAATCAAGTTATTAGTTGGTGATTAGCTTCAACAAGATGATTAGGAAGCTTTCACATGTTGATTCAAGAGCCCGAGCGTTAAAGATCATATATAGCACTTGCTCGGTGGATCAAAGAGTTTTGGTTCGAGTCGGCTTGGAGATTGCGCTCTACAAGAAGACATCGGTACCTTAGTTTAGTTTTGTGTTTAGATCCAAATTGTAAAGATTAGAATAGTATGATATGCTCAAGTTCACAACACACACGTTTCATGTTTTGGTTTTCGGTTTTGGTTTAACCGATCTTGGTTTGCATGAATAGATATTATATCAAAACAAGTTTACATGGTTTAATGTATATTAGATTTGTTCTACATACATGCATGCTTCAACTACTTAGACAAACTTATCTTGATATACCTATTTCATGTGTTTTATGTTTTGTGTTTTAACAAAACTTATTTTTGGAATTAAAGTCAAAAACTATGATATATATATGTTTCATGTATATTGGATTTCTATCCATATGCATCATGCTTCAAAGTGTTTAAATATCATGTTTTTGTATTTGGAAGAGTTTTGGATAAAACGTATTTTCTATTCAAAATCCAAGTTTTAGAAAATACAGTTTTTGGTTTTTGGTAAAAATAATAAGACACAAAAATAGTTCATATTGATTGATATTTGAGCTAAACTTTTTACCACATGTTTATATATCAATGCAAAATGATAAAACTATTTTTGGTGATTTTTAGGAGTGTTAAAAGATTTTTCAAAATATTTTTAAACTATTTTTCTGATCCAGTTTTCTGTTCCAGGCTTCAACCAGTCGACTAGTCTTCTGACCAAGTCGACTTGGCATGAAGTCGGTCGACCGGGCCGGTCAACCGACGTGCACGGATCTGTGCACGTTTGGCAGAACACGGAGATGGTCGACCGTCAGGGTCGACCGGGTCTGAGAGCAGAGCTCTCTATTTGTTTGGGTCGACCGGGGCGGTCGACCGGTAGCTGGCAACGGGCAGAATTTGACCGTTGGACGGTCGACCGGCAGTTCATTTTTGGCATTTTCTGCTGTCAATGGCTATATTTTTCTAGGGTCTATAAATACCCCATTCATAGCCTGTTTTCTCTAAGATTTTTTGTGCGAATTTTACCCTACTCTCTGGTATTTTCACAGCAATCAAAAAAAGTTTTTGAACTCATATTGAACAATCTATTTGGAGTTTTTGCTAGGGTTTGGAAAACTAAAGAAAAGAGTTTTTGGGAAAAGATTTTGATTGAACTTCTATATCTTGGTTTCAGTTTTTCCCAAAGATTTTTCTTTGTGATTTTGATTTCCATTCCATTGGTTTTCTCCACACTTGAGCTAAAATCTACTATCTCTTTCTATAGGATCTTTGTGTGGGAGAAAGAATTGTTTGTGATTGTTTGTTAGACCACCAAGTTATAAACCCTAACTTAGCTTGGCTTTGTGCCTTTCCCACATTGTGTTGAGGAGGTTGTGCTATTGGGTTGTATCCCTCAAGTGGTGAGGTGATCCTTGTTTGCTTTGTGCTAATCCCTCAAGTTGTGAGGTGATTGTTTTGTTGGATTGGAGCTTGCCTCAAGGAGGAGGTTGTGGTTGTAAAGAGAGGAGTTGGGTACTCCTTGTGAGAGTTCTTTGTGGACTAGCTAGTGGATTAGAAATCCTTCGTGTGTCGAAGGCGGGGATGTAGAGCTGGGTGCTCGAACCTCGAAACATATCTTGTTGTTTGCGCTTGATCCATTGACTCTCTCTATCTCTCTCTTTACTTTGTGCCTTGCAACTATTCATATTGTGCATTCATAATTGCTTGGCTTGGTTGTGTGTGCATCACTTGTTGATTGCACTTGAGTGTATTGCATTAAGTTTTTAAATTCCGCATTGAGTTCATAGATTAGCTATATCACCTATTCACCCCCCCTCTAGGTGATTTTCAATTGGTATCAGAGCCTACGCTCCTGATATTTAAGTTTAACTACCTAGGAGTGAGATCTTGGTTTGCTAATCTTCATTTGCATTTTCATTTGCACTCATTTAGTTTGCACTCATGGATAGCCCTCCTATGTTTGACCATTTTAGACTTGATACTTGGAAGATAAATATGAGTAGGCATTTAAAATCACTAGGTCATCTAGTTTATCAAGCCTCCACTTTAGAATCCTTCCCTAATAGTAGCAAACACAAAAAGGCTAATGCGTTAGCACTTAGAGCACTTAGAGCATCTCTTAATAAACATCTTTTACCGGTGTTTGATCATTATGATTCGGCTTTTGCAGTTTGAAGCATATTGACTTCTCCCGAGCTACCAAGGATTATTAACAAGATGAGAAGATCTATGAGAGAAAAGTCCGAAGAACATTGCCTCATGGTCCACGGGAAGAACTCCCTTGAGGTACAATCGGATTCTCAATTAGATGATTGCTCTAGTTCCTATTGTGATGGTTGTTTAGAAGCTCAAACTTTAAATATGGAACTTGTCACAAAGCTTGAAAATTTCTTAGAAAAACACAAACTTTTGAAAGAGGATAATCTTGTTTTAAAAAATGAATTAACGGATTTGTGTTCTAATTTTGAATTGGTTTTGCAAGAGAAGGAAGAGATCTCTAATGAACGTAACTCACTAAGATCTCAACTAGACCTTGCTCTTAATGAGATTGAAGTTTTGAAAAGCAAAAATGATTTTGATGATGTTGTGAAAAACAGTGAGGTTTTATCTTCAAAATTGGATTTTATTTTAAAAGATAACCTTGTCTTGAAAAATGAAATTGATTCCATTACAAAAGAATTGGATTTAGTTTTAAAGAAAAATGAATCTTTAAAAATTGATATTGATTCTCATGTGTGCCATGCTAGTATAGCTTCTTCTTCTAGCACATCTCTTACATGCTCCACTTTATCTTCAAGTATTGAAGAAGATATAAATGTTTTGAAGAAAGTGTTGATTGTTTGGGCTCAACTTTGAGCCAATGTGCTTTAAATCATACACGTTTGGAAACCTTGGTTCATAAGAAACAAGATCCATCTTTGCATGCACCCCTACACGGCATATACATGCTTTCCACGGACACAACCATGACATGTATGCTCATGTGTACACATGTACACATTGTGGTCGAAAAGGCCATCTTGCTAGATTTTGCTATGATCGCTTTCATAATAAAAATTTAGCATGTAATCTTGTTTGGGTTAGAAAAGAAACTAACCCCTATGGACCCAAAAGAAAATGGGTACCAAAAACCACCTCCTTGACTTTTGATGTAGGTGGAGCTCTCGCATCACGTGAGAGTATTGGTGCCTTGAGGTGGATGCGTTCTAAGCTTAAAAGAGAACCTTTTGGATGCTTCACTCTCAAGGGGATTTGGTGGGTGAGACCACCGTGGTTTGGAGAACTAGAGATGCACCTTCATCGGTTTTGGTATCATTCTCTAACTCCCATTTTTATTTACATGCTTTTTCATGTTCATCTATTTATAGCATGTCTTGTTTTATTATTCATTATACTTATGTCATGTTGATTAGATTAGTGTTATACATGTTTAGTTACTTGCGACACCCATGTTTTATATGAATCTTATCTTTGTGTTCTCACCTTGTTTAGTACTATCATGTATGCCCTAGATCTAATTTACATGCATATACATAATGATCATATGGATGCTTATGATGTTTTGTTTTGATGACTCATGTTTTATTGTTTCATGATTAGTATGATATTTGCCATGTTTATTAGACTTATGCTTTACATGATTAGTTATTGAGACACCCATGTTTAGTATGGACCCATATTTTGTGTTCTCTTTATGTTTTAACTATCATGTTAATCATAGATCTAATGCACATGTTTTTGTCATGCTAATCATATGGTTGACTATGATTTTTTTTGTTATAATAATTCATGTTTTGATTATTATGTTTATCATGTTGGGTTATGATTCCCGTTTTATGCTTCATGTTTTGACTACTTGCTTGAATGATAAGTTTTCATTAAGACTAAGATTTATACTTGTACAACTAGTGAGCTACAAATAGACCTTTATATATGTTTGTGCTTGAACGCTCATTTGTATTCACTTGATGTACTGGTATAGTCTAGTTTTGATGATTCTTGCATTTGACTTGTATTCCTCATTTTGGATATGTTTCTATGATCATGTGTTTTAACTTCATGTATATGTCTATCTTGTCCAAACTATTGATTATACATGTACATCCTTAAGCCACGTGCCGTCATGCATATACTTTTGTGGACTCATTGTGTTTAGGATATGTATGTATACTTTAGTTTGTACATGACATACATATGCCTTGAAGTTTAAGTCATTTTGATGAATTTCATGTTTGCTAGGTGATTTCACATTTATGATGAAGTTCATATTTTTTTTGGATGATTTCAATTGGTGATTTCACATCCTAGATGAATTTCATGTTTTCAATATTGAGCTTGATTGTCCATTTTCATGTTGATATGTTTCTCACAATACTTGTACACTCACCTTATTTAATGTTTTCTCATGACTTAGTTTTCATGAGTACAAATTGTGCTATATGGATTTTGAGTGTTTAGTGATCATGTGATTTACATGTGTTTCATGAAAAATAATTTTATTTTATTCTTTACTTGAAGGATTTCGTACTAGTTTAAAAAGTTTTTCCTATAACTAGTTCGTATTCTTCACCTTGGTAGAGATTTTCAAACATACTACATTTTCAAACCTATTATTGAAAACCCCTACCATCTAAGGGTGGTTGGATGGGAGACCATGCTCGTGTATGCTTTATTGTGAAAATCATTTTAAACTTAATCATGTATGGGAGGATAGGTAATATGAGATATACACTTGATCTTATTGTTGTTTCAATTGGTATCATTGAATTCTTTCAATTGGTATCAATCTTGACATTTCTTGTGTACTCATATATTTTTATGTATGTATGCTTGCATTTCAAAGTATATCGATTTCAATTGGTATCTACTTTTCATACATATATATGTTTTATTTGTGCTTATTATATCCCTATATCTTTAAGCACAAGATTTTGTTTATGATAAGCTTGAGCTTCAACTTTGTTTCAATTGATTTAGCTTTCAATTAGTATCTTAATACGAGCCTTATCATAGTTTTTATTGGTATTTCATAAAGGGGGAGAAAATCTTGTATTTCATCTTTCAATTGGTATTTAGTATTCCACTCCCTTACTTTATGATAGAGAATAATAATTTCAATTGGCAATAATTTCAATTGGTATCAAAGTCAAATTTGTTTATATGTTTAAATCAACTTTGGTATTAAGATCTATGTTTAAGTTCAATTTGTATCAACATTTATGTTTAGAAATTCAAAATTTGGCATGTTTAATTTCAATTGATATCAAGATTGTTTATTTACAATTGGTATGTTATTTGTTTACTTATCAATTGGTATCAATTTTTTTTTATTGATATAGTTTCATTTTTTTTAAATTGGAATCAATATGCACTTCCTTGACACATTTTTTAATTGGTATAATATTTGAGTTTAGACAAAAAGGGGAAGAACATCTCTTGATTGATTCCTTGTTTTTAAAAAAAAATGTGTACTAGTTTTGTTTTGATTTTAACCCCTTTGTTAATGATTGACAAAAAGGGGGAGAAGAATTTGAGATGCATGTTTTATGTGTTTTTATATTAAGTTAAATTGGTATCAAAAGCATTATTTAAAGAACATGTTTAGTTTTGGTATCTAGAGCTTGTAAAAGTGATCATTAGATCATTAGTTTTGTTTTGCATATATTGAGTTTAATTGGTATCTAGAGCATGTTTATTTGTTTAGTTTAATTGATATCAAGAGCATATTTATTTGTTTTTGCTAATTTGTATTTAGAACATGTTTATTTGTTTTCGAAAATTTCATTGGTATCTTCCATTGGTTTCTAGAGCCATTTATTGCATTATGCATATTTATGCATGTTTCATGTTTTATAATTTTATTGGTATCTAGAGCCATTTATTAGTTGTTTATCCTATGCATGAGTTAAGGGGGATCTTCTTTGATGCTTAACTTTAATCCATGCATATATAACTCCATGAGTTTTGTCATCATCAAAAAGGGGAGATTGTTGGCCCAAAGGCCTTCCACTCTAGTTTTGATGATGATTAACTCATGTAGTTATGTGTACTAATAATCTTGTGATTTTAGTTTCAGATCATTAATTAAGTTATTAGTTGGTGATTAGCTTCAACAAGATGATTAGGAAGTTTTTACATGTTGATTCAAGAGCCCGAGCGTCAAAGATCATATATAGCACTTGCTCGGTGGATCAAAGAGTTTTGGATCGAGTCGGCTTGGAGATTGCGCTCTACAAGAAGACATCGGTACCTTAGTTTAGTTTTGTGTTTAGATCCAAATTGTAAAGATTAGAATAGTATGATATGCTCAAGTTCACAACGCACACGTTTCATGTTTTGGTTTTCGGTTTTTGGTTTAACCGATCTTGGTTTGCATGAATAGATATTATATCAAAACAAGTTTACATGGCTTAATGTATATTAGATTTGTTCTATATACATGCATGCTTCAACTACTTAGACAAACTTACCTTGATATACCTATTTCATGTGTTTTATGTTTTGTGTTTTAACAAAACTTATTTTTGGAATTAAAGTCAAAAACTATGATATATATATGTTTCATGTATATTGGATTTCTATCCATATGCATCATGCTTCAAAGTGTTTAAATATCATGTTTTTGTATTTGGAAGAGTTTTGGACAAAACGTATTTTCTATTCAAAATCCAAGTTTTAGAAAATACAGTTTTTGGTTTTTGGTAAAAATAATAAGACACAAAAATAGTTCATATTGATTGATATTTGAGCTAAACTTTTTACCACATGTTTATATATCAATGCAAAATGATAAAACTATTTTGGTGATTTTTAGGAGTGTTAAAAGATTTTTCAAAATATTTTTAAACTGTTTTTCTGATCCAGTTTTCTGTTCCAGGCTTCAACCAGTCGACTAGTCTTCTGACCAAGTCGACTTGGCATGAAGTCGATCGACCGACGTGCACAGATCTGTGCACGTTTGGCAGAACACGGGGACGGTCGACCGTCAGGGTCGACCGGGTCTGAGAGCAGAGCTCTCTGTTTGTTTGGGTCGACCGGGGCGGTCGACCGGTAGCTGGCAACGGGCAGAATTTGACCGTTGGACGGTCGACTGGAGCGGTCGACCGGCAGTTCATTTTTGGCATTTTCTGCTGCCAACGACTATATTTTTCTGGGGTCTATAAATACCCCATTCATAGCCTGTTTTCTCTAAGATTTTTTGTGCGAATTTTTCCCAACTCTCTGGTGTTTTCACAGCAATCAAAAGAAGTTTTTGAACTCATATTGAACAATCTATTTGGAGTTTTTGCTAGGGTTTGGAAAACCAAAGAAAAGGGTTTTTGGGAAAAGATTTTGATTGAACTTCTATATCTTGGTTTCAGTTTTTTCCAAGGATTTTTCTTTGTGATTTTGATTTCCATTCCATTGGTTTTCTCCACACTTGAGCTAAAATCTACTATCTCTTTCTATAGGATCTTTGTGTGGGAGAAAGAATTGTTTGTGGTTGTTTGTTAGACCACCAAGTTATAAACCCTAACTTAGCTTGGCTTTGTGCCTTCCCTCATTGTGTTGAGGAGGTTGTGCTATTGGGTTGTATCCCTCAAGTGGTGAGGTGATCCTTGTTTGCTTTGTGCGAATCCCTCAAGTTGTGAGGTGATTATTTTGTTGGATTGGAGCTTGCCTCAAGGAGGAGGTTGTGGTTGTAAAGAGAGGAGTTGGGTACTCCTTGTGAGAGTTCTTTGTGGACTAGCTAGTGGATTAGAAATCCTTCGTGTGTCGAAGGCGGGGATATAGAGCTGGGTGCTCGAACCTCGAAACATATCTTGTTGTTTGCGCTTGATCCATTGACTCTCTCTCTATCTCTCTCTTTACTTTGTGCCTTGCAACTATTCATATTGTGCATTCATAATTGCTTGGCTTGGTTGTGTGTGCATCACTTGTTGATTGCACTTGAGTGTATTGCATTAAGTTTTTAAATTCCGCATTGAGTTCATAGATTAGCTATATCACCTATTCACCCCCCCTCTAGGTGATTTTCAATTGGTATCAGAGCCTACGCTCCTGATATTTAGGTTTAACCACCTAGGAGTGAGATCTTGGTTTGCTAATCTTCATTTGCATTTTCATTTGCACTCATTTAGTTTGCACTCATGGATAGCCCTCCTATGTTTGACCATTTTAGACTTGATACTTGGAAGATAAATATGAGTAGGCATTTAAAATTACTAGGTCATCTAGTTTATCAAGCCTCCACTTTAGAATCCTTCCCTAATAGTAGCAAACACAAAAAGGCTAATGCATTAGCTCTTAGAGCACTTAGAGCATCTCTTAATGAACATCTTTTACCGGTGTTTGATCATTATGATTCGGCTTTTGCAGTTTGAAGCATATTGACTTCTCCCGAGCTACCAAGGATTATTAACAAAATGAGGAGATCTATAAGAGAAAAGTCCGAAGAGCATTGCCTCATGGTCCACGGGAAGAACTCCCTTGAGGTACAATCGGATTCTCAATTAGATGATTGCTCTAGTTCCTATTGTGATGGTTGTTTAGAAGCTCAAACTTTAAATATGGAACTTGCCACAAAGCTTGAAAATTTCTTGGAAAAATACAAACTTTTGAAAGAGGATAATCTTGTTTTAAAAAATGAATTAACGGATTTGTGTTCTAATTTTGAATTGGTTTTGCAAGAGAAGGAAGAGATCTCTAATGAACGTAACTCACTAAGATCTCAACTAGACCTTGCTCTTAATGAGATTGAAGTTTTGAAAAGCAAAAATGATTGTGATGATGTTGTGAAAAACAATGAGGTTTTATCTTCAAAATTGGATTTTATTTTAAAAGATAACCTTGTCTTGAAAAATGAAATTGATTCCATTACAAAAGAATTGGATTTAGTTTTAAAGAAAAATGAATCTTTAAAAATTGATATTGATTCTCATGTGTGCCATGCTAGTATAGCTTCTTCTTCTAGCACACCTCTTACATGCTCCACTTTATCTTCAAGTATTGAAGAAGATATAAATGTTTTGAAGAAAGTGTTGATTGTTTGGGCTCAACTTTGAGCCAATGTGCTTTAAATCATACACGTTTGGAAACCTTGGTTCATAAGAAACAAGGTCCATCTTTGCATGCACACCCTACACGGCATATACATGCTTTCCACGGACACAACCATGACATGTATGCTCATGTGTACACATGTACACATTGTAGTCGAAAAGGCCATCTTGCTAGATTTTGCTATGATCGCTTTCATAATAAAAATTTAGCATGTAATCTTGTTTGGGTTAGAAAAGAAACTAACCCCTATGGACCCAAAAGAAAATGGGTACCAAAAACCACCTCCTTGACTTTTGATGTAGGTGGGAGCTCTCGCATCACGTGAGAGTATTGGTGCCTTGAGGTGGATGCGTTCTAAGCTTAAAAGAGAACCTTTTGGATGCTTCACTCTTAAGGGGATTTGGTGGGTGAGACCACCGTGGTTTGGAGAACTAGAGATGCACCTTCATCGGTTTTGGTATCATTCTCTAACTCCCATTTTTATTTACATGCTTTTTCATGTTCATCTATTTATAGCATGTCTTATTTTATTGTTCATTATGCTTATGTCATGTTGATTAGATTAGTGTTATACATGTTTAGTTACTTGAGACACCCATGTTTTATATGGATCTTATCTTTGTGTTCTCACCTTATTTAGTACTATCATGTATGCCCTAGATCTAATGTACATGCATATACATAATGATCATATGGATGCTTATGATGTTTTGTTTTGATGACTCATGTTTTATTGTTTCATGATTAGTATGATATTTGCCATGTTTATTAGACTTATGCTTTACATGATTAGTTGTTGAGACACCCATGTTTAGTATGGACCCATATTTTGTGTTCTCTTTATGTTTTAGCTATCATGTTAATCATAGATCTAATGCACATGTCTTTGTCATGCTAATCATATGGTTGACTATGATTTTTTTTGTTTTAATAATTCATGTTTTGATTATTATGTTTATCATGTTGGGTTATGATTCCCGTTTTATGCTTCATGTTTTGACTACTTGCTTGAATGATAAGTTTTCATTAAGATTAGGATTTATACTTGTACAACTAGTGAGTTACAAATAGACCTTTATATATGTTTGTGCTTGAACGCTCATTTGTATTCACTTGATGTACTAGTATAGTTTAGTTTTGATGATTCTTGATTTTACTTGTATTCCTCATTTTGGATATGTTTCTATGATCATGTGTTTTAACTTCATGTATATGTCTATCTTGTCCAAACTATTGATTATACATGTACATCCTTGAGCCACGTGCCTTTATGCATATACTTTTGTGGACTCATTGTATTTAGGATATGTATGTATACTTTAGTTTGTACATGACATACATATGCCTTGAAGTTTAAGTCGTTTGGATGAATTTCACGTTTGTTAGGTGATTTCACATTTATGATGAAGTTCATGTTTTTTTTTGGATGATTTCAATTGGTGATTTCACATCCTAGATGAATTTCATGTTTTCAATATTGAGCTTGATTGTCCATTTTCATGTCGATATGTTTCTCTCAACACTTGTACACTCACTTTATTTAATGTTTTCTCATGACTTAGTTTTCATGAGTACAAATTGTGTTATATGGATTTTGAGTGTTTAGTGATCATATGATTTACATGTGTTTCATGAAAAACAATTTTGTTTTATTCCTTACTTGAAGGATTTCGTACTAGTTTAAAAAGTTTTTCCTATAACTAGTTCGTATTCTTCACCTTGGTAGAGATTTTCAAACATACTACATTTTCAAACCTATTTTTGAAAACCCCTACCATCTAAGGGTGGTTGGATGGGGACCATGCTCATGTATG
Organism: Agave tequilana; assembly: GCA_038442645.1. Lineage (NCBI taxonomy): Eukaryota > Viridiplantae > Streptophyta > Magnoliopsida > Asparagales > Asparagaceae > Agave > Agave tequilana. Next base: position 127,780 of record JAVJIF010008392.1, read on the forward strand.
CTTTCTTGTGAAAATCATTTTAATCTTGATCATGTATGGGAGGATAGGTAATATGAGATATACACTTGATCTTATTGTTGTTTCAATTGGTATCATTGAATTCTTTCAATTGGTATCAATCTTGACATTTCTTGTGTACTCATATATTTTTATGTATGTATGCTTGCATTTCAAAGTATATCAATTTCAATTGGTATCTACTTTTCATACATATATATGTTTTATTTGTGCTTATTATATCTCTATATCTTTAAGCACAAGATTTTGTTTATGATAAGCTTGAGCTTCAACTTTGTTTCAATTGATTTAGCTTTCAATTGGTATCTTAATTCGAGCCTTATCATAGTTTTTATTGGTATTTCATAAAGGGGGAGAAAATCTTGTATTTCATCTTTCAATTGGTATTTAGTATTCCACTCCCTTACTTTATGATAGAGAATAATATTTTCAATTGGCAATAATTTCAATTGGTATCAAAATCAAATTTGTTTATATGTTTAAATCAACTTTGGTATTAAGATCTATGTTTAAGTTCAATTTGTATCAACATTTATGTTTAGAAATTCAAAATTTGGTATGTTTAATTTCAATTGATATCAAGATTGTTTATTTACAATTGGTATGTTATTTGTTTACTTATCAATTGGTATCAATTTTTTTTCTATTGATATAGTTTCATTTTTTTTAAATTGGTATCAATATACACTTCCTTGACACATTTTTTAATTGGTATCATATTTGAGTTTAGACAAAAAGGGGAAGAACAACCCTTGATTGATTCCTTGTTTTAAAAAAAAAAATGTGTATTAGTTTTGTTTTGATTTTAACCCCTTTGTTGATGATTGACAAAAAGGGGGAGAAGAATTTGAGATGCATGTTTTATGTGTTTTTATATTAAGTTAAATTGGTATCAAAAGCATTATTTAAAGAACATGTTTAGTTTTGGTATCTAGAGCTTGTAAAAGAGATCATTAGATCATTAGTTTTATTTTGCATATATTGAGTTTAATTGGTATTTAGAGCATGTTTATTTGTTTAGTTTAATTGGTATCAAGAGCATATTTATTTGTTTTTTCTAATTGGTATCTAGAACATGTTTATTTGTTTTTGAAAATTTCATTGGTATCTTCCATTGGTTTCTAGAGCCATTTATTGCATTATGCATATTTATGCATGTTTCATGTTTTATAATTTCATTGGTATCTAGAGCCATTTATTAGTTGTTTATCCTATGCATGAGTTAAGGGGGAGCTTCTTTGAAGCTTAACTTTAATCCATGCATATATAACTCCATGAGTTTTGTCACATCAAAAGGGGGAGATTGTTGGCCCAAAGGCCTTCCACTCTAGTTTTGATGATGATTAACGCATGTAGTTATGTGTACTAATAATCTTGTGATTTTAGTTTCAGATCATTAATCAAGTTATTAGTTGGTGATTAGCTTCAATAAGATGATTAGGAAGCTTTCACATGTTGATTCAAGAGCCCGAGCGTCAAAGATCATATACAGCACTTGCTCAGTGGATCAAAGAGTTTTGGATCGAGTCGGCTTGGAGATTGCGCTCTACAAGAAGACATCGGTATCTTAGTTTAGTTTTGTGTTTAGATCCAAATTGTAAAGATTAGAATAGTATGATATGCTCAAGTTCACAACGCACACGTTTCATGTTTTGGTTTTCGGTTTTTGGTTTAACCGATCTTGGTTTGCATGAATAGATATTATATCAAAACAAGTTTACATGGTTTAATGTATATTAGATTTGTTCTATATACATGCATGCTTCAACTACTTAGACAAACTTACCTTGATATACCTATTTCATGTGTTTTATGTTTTGTGTTTTAACAAAACTTATTTTTGGAATTAAAGTCAAAAACTATGATATATATATGTTTCATGTATATTGGATTTCTATCCATATGCATCATGCTTCAAAGTGTTTAAATATCATGTTTTTGTATTTGGAAGAGTTTTGGACAAAACGTATTTTCTATTCAAAATCCAAGTTTTAGAAAATACAGTTTTTGGTTTTTGGTAAAAATAATAAGACACAAAAATAGTTCATATTGATTGATATTTGAGCTAAACTTTTTACCACATGTTTATATATCAATGCAAAATGATAAAACTATTTTTTGTGATTTTTAAGAGTGTTAAAAGATTTTTCAAAATATTTTTAAACTGTTTTTCTGATCCAGTTTTCTGTTCCAGGCTTCAACCAGTCGACTAGTCTTCTAACCAAGTCGACTTGGCATGAAGTCGGTCGACCGGGCCGGTCGACCGACGTGCACAGATCTGTGCACGTTTGGCAGAACACGGGGACGGTCGACCGTCAGGGTCGACCGGGTCTGAGAGCAGAGCTCTCTGTTTGTTTGGGTCGACCGGGGTGGTCGACCGGTAGCTGGCAACGAGCAGTATTTGACCGTTGGACGGTCGACCGGCAGTTCATTTTTGGCATTTTCTGCTGCCAACGGCTATATTTTTCTGGGGTCTATAAATACCCCATTCATAGCCTGTTTTCTCTAAGATTTTTTGTGCGAATTTTTCCCTACTCTCTAGTGTTTTCACAGCAATCAAAAGAAGTTTTTGAACTCATATTGAACAATCTATTTGGAGTTTTTGCTAGGGTTGTTTGTTAGACCACCAAGTTATAAACCCTAACTTAGCTTGGCTTTGTGCCTTTCCCTCATTGTGTTGAGGAGGTTCTGCTATTGGGTTGTATCCCTCAAGTGGTGAGGTGATCCTTGTTTGCTTTGTGCTAATCCCTCAAGTTGTGAGGTGATTGTTTTGTTGGATTGGAGCTTGCCTCAAGGAGGAGGTTGTGGTTGTAAAGAGAGGAGTTGGGTACTCCTTGTGAGAGTTCTTTGTGGACTAGCTAGTGGATTAGAAATCCTTCGTGTGTCGAAGGCGGGGATGTAGAGCTGGGTGCTCGAACCTCGAAACATATCTTGTTATTTGCGCTTGATCCATTGACTCTCTCTCTATCTCTCTCTTTACTTTGTGCCTTGTAACTATTCATATTGTGCATTTATAATTGCTTGGCTTGGTTGTGTGTGCATCACTTGCTGATTGCACTTGAGTGTATTGCATTAAGTTTTTAAATTCCGCATTGAGTTCATAGATTAGCTATATCACCTATTCACCCCCCTCTAGGTGATTTTCAGGATACAGATAGCAAGTCTCTCTGTCCGGTCGGCCGCTCGGTCGACCGGGGCCTTTCCAGAGAGTAGAGCTCTCTGGACGGTCGACCGGGTCGGTCGACCGGCCACCTCTCAGAACTGGCGTGTACGTCTGTGTACGTCGGTCGACCGTGACGGTCGGCCGACTTCAAGCTGCGGTCGACCGTCCCGGTCGACCGGCTGAAGCCAGGAAACAATGTTAAGAGATTAAAACTTGGTCTTTTTGGTTGAAGTAAAATCCCATAAAATATAGAAAAATCTACAAAAATAAATTCAATATAATACTTTGATTAATCAAACATGCTTGCACAAAATCAAGACATGTTTCAAACAATTTGAACTATTTTTGTAACTTGGAAATATTGGCTCAAATGAAAACAGTATTTTTCCAAAACTTGATTTTTCTAAAACTTGTTTTCCAAAACTTCACCAAATACAAAAACAAGATAGTTAAACTCCTTTTAAAGCATAGTGTGTATGGATATGATCTACTACACAAACATGGTGAAATATCTATGTTTTTGACATTAAGCTTTAAACTTGGTTTTGGTTAAAAGACATGTATATGAGAAATACCAAAAACTAAAATGATATTTTGTCAAAGAGAAAAATCTTTTCTAAAGCTAAAATTCTTTAATGAAAACAATCTATCAAGAGTGTGTGTGTATACATACTTGAGCAATCCACCAACTACTCTATCCTTTACATTTTAACTAAAACAAAATCTTCTAAAAACAAACCTAGACTCAAGTCTTCATCTTCTTGAAGTCTTCACTTGAAGCCTTCTTGACTTGGTCCAAACACCGTGCTAGCTCCAAAACTTGACTTTAAATCCTTTGTTGAAGCTATGCACTTATTAAGATCTTGATCATGAATCTGTCACTAATTAAACACAAGATCATTAGTAAACATAACTACATGAGTTGATCATCATCAAAACTAGAGTGATGGGCCTTCGGGCCAACAATCTCCCCCTTTTTGATGATGACAAAACTCATGAAGTTATATATGCATGGATTAAAGTAAAGCTTCAAAGAAGCTCCCCTTAACTCATGCATAACAAATAAACAATAAGATATGGAAATGAAGCACATAAACTAACTAAACATGTATGCAAATATATGGAGATAAACATGCTAACAAGCATAAAACAAAACAAATTCTTTTTCTCCTATTTGCAAAACGAAACATATATGCATAAACATAAATACTTTTTCACAAAACATGCATATAAATCCAAAATCTTTCTCCCCCTTTTTGTCAATCATCAACAAAGGGGTAAAAACAAAATCAACAAATTTTTCTCCCCCTTTTTGTCATAAACAAAGATATCAATAAGGGGTCAAATCAAACATATCAATAAAAGGTTATATGCGATATACATTCATAAAGAGGAAGACGGTTAAGTAACTTCCCTACACATATACATTACATGAAAGAGGGATGACAAGCCCTAATTCACATAACGTATAATATGTAATGCATAAGAGGAGATGTGAAGCTCCCCCTACATACGTGTATCACATAAAGAAGAGTTGTCAAGCTCCTCAATATACAATACACTCAACATGAATCTATATATAGAAGAGATGTTAAGCTCTCCTTGCATATATGCAATACAAATCAAAAATCTTTTGATTTTTCTTATAAGACAAAATTTTGAATTTGCTCAATAAAACAAATCTTGACTTTTTCTTAAAATTTTTATTTTCTTATCGTAAACAACTTTGTGCTTTAAACATGTAAATCAATTTTAAGTTAAGCACAAATAACTCATATATATGTATGAAAAATGAGTATACCAAATGAAATTGATACATACATATATAAGAAAACAAAATATGAGTATATACAAAAAATAGAGTCAAATTGATACCAATTGAAATGATTCAATGATACCAATTGAAACAATAATAGGATCATGTGTATAACTCATAAACATAGAAGAATAAATAACTAGTTAAATTATTTTTGAAAAACTAGTTAAAGATCCTTCAAAAACATGAAACCAAAACATATGTATTTTATGAATCATACCAATTACTTAAGAATTGACACTCGATCTATACAGCTCAAAAATATGTTCATGAACCAAAGTCATGACAAACAAATAAAGTGTGAGTGTTCAAAGATTATGTAAATAGCATTTTCATGAAAATAGTCAATAAGCTCAAAAACAAAATGTAAATTCATTTTTCATTTAAAACAAAACAAACTTCTAGGTATATGTATGATTTATCTAAATCTAACAATATGCATACATATCCCAAACATAAAAGAGTCTATAAAGGTATTTGCATGAAGGCAAGAGACTCACGGGTATACATGTATATTTATTAGATTTGAATAAAAATTACATATACATGAAGTAAAACATAAAATTGGCAAAACAAGTATAAATGAAAGAATCATCAAAACTAGCCTATATATGTGCATATAGTGGGTACAAATGAGCATGAAGTGCAAACATATATGAATCAATTTGTTCTCACTATTTGTACATGTATAAATATAAGTTTTGATAAAAACTACATTTAAACTAGTATTTACCTCATGAAGCACAAAAACATGAACATGCTATATGATGTCAAAAATGAATAAGCATGTAAATGAAATAAGAGTTTAGAAATAGTTACCAACTAAGGAACTATGTTCCAAAACTCCAAACATGGTGGTTGACCCACCAAACCTCCTTGATAGTGATGCATCCATATATGTGTCCATCAAGTCCAAGTGCATCCACCATCAAGGCACCATTCCTCTCACGTCGTGTGAGAGCCCTCACCTACATCAAAAACATAAGGTGGGGGTTTTGGTACCCATTTTTTCTTGGGTCCTTGGGGGTTAGCTTTGTAAGGAACCCAAACATTTTTATTAGCAAAATTTAAATGCTTAATCTTATCATAACAAAAATTTGCTAAGTGGCCTTTGCGGCCACAATGTGTACACTTGTACACCTTAGGATGCTTATGTGTGTGATTGTGATCGTGACGTGCAACATAAGCATATGCATGATGAGGATGATGTGCATGAACATGTGGAGTTTGTTTCTTTAAAAACATAGACTCCAATGTAGAATGATTAAATGCACATTTGCTCAAAGTTGAGCTCAAACTATTTATTTTATTTTTCAAAAATTTAACTTCATTTTGATCAATAGAAGTGGTGGCATGTAAAGCATGATCAAAAGTCTTTTTCCTTTTAGAAACCTTTTCTTTTTCTTTTTCAAAAATTTTCTTTTCAAAGAGTTGTTTTCTTGAAAAGCAATTTCCTTTTGTTTCTCCACCAAGATAATTTCATTTTTCAAAATCATATTTCCTTCACACAAATCATTCAATTTAGACATTAAGGAAATATTTTCATTTTTCAAATCATCTTTTTCTTTTCAATGCATGCAACCTTATTTTCTAATGAATCTTTTTCATTAAGCATGCAATCAAATTTCTTTTTCAAAATTTTATTTTCTTTCTTAATCATGTCATATTTCTCAAGTAATAGTTGACAAAAAGATGTGAGCTCATCATATGACATGTCATTATCTTCATCTACCTCGGATTCGGTAGTTACCTCAAGGGGGTTATCCCCTTGGACCATATAGCACACGTTGGAGGTGTCGCTTCCAACGTCCGAATCGCTCCCGGCATAATATAGATCCTTTTTGCCAAGGGAGGTGATGATGTTCCAAGCTACAAAAGCCGAATCAATATTAGAAACCCTAGATAAATAATCATCATTTAGGGTACTTTTCAAAGCATGAATGGCTTTTGAGTTAGCCTCAATATACTTGCTATTATTAATATATGAATCATTAATGGTAGCAAGATAAATATGAATGCCTAGGGCCTTGAGGTACAAAGACATCTTAACCTTCCAAATTTGGATGTTAAGAATGTCAAAAGTGGGTGGTGACATGAAGTCCATGGTGTGTGTACAAAATATAGTGATTAGCCTAAAATAAGGATCTTTAACTCTAGGTTGTAAGACCCAAATTCAGAGCACTTGGCTCTGATACCAATTGTAAAGTCACCTAGAGGGGGGGTGAATAGGTGATGGCTAATCTAATGGTCACTAAATGCCAAATAATGCGGAAGTAAAAACTATTATGACCTAAACAAACTATTTAAACTAAACACCACGTATAACTCAAGAGTGTAGCCGAATTCCCCGTGAAGGGCTCTGGACTAACTCCTCTAGATTCCCCTAGATAAGGGTTGAGGTGCCGCGTTGGCTCTCTTGGTTAAATACAAGTGTTAGCAAACAACCCAAGCATATATCAATTAGGGCACACAAGGTATATCAAGCATATAAAGATGAACACAATTTAAGCATGTAAGATATAAACAAGAGATAGAGAGAGAGAGAGCAATCGCAAACACAAGGGATTTGTTTCGAGGTTCGAGCACACTTGCTCTACATCCCCGCCTTCGACACACGAAGGATTTCCACTATAATCGATCCCACCGGATCACTCGGTGCCGCAACACCTACAACTCTCGGACTCCCTAGTCCGTACACACCGCAAGCCTACCGGCTCGCCGAGGCCGCACCTCAAACAAAGAGTTCGCACCCGAACTCGAAACATCGAGTGCCCACTAGGACCCGAAGCAATGCGAACACACACGTCCGCCTCCTCAAAGAGCAAAGATGAACTTTGGTGATCACAACTCTTGATCACCTAAAATCCTCTCACAACAAACTCCCTATAGGGTAGATATAGCAATGGATAGCTCAAGTGTATGTGTGAGAAAACAAGGAAAGAGATGGTGGAGGAAAACTCAAGAAAATCTCTTTTAAACACTCTTGATAAAACTTTCCTTTTGATTGGAAATATTTGCTCTCAATTTTGTGGAGAAAAACCTCTTGAAAGAGTGGAAAAAACTGGCTCTAAAAGTCTCCAAAAATCTTGTTGAAAAACAATGCCCAAACCCCCAAATTTATAGGGCTAGAAAAACTAGCCGTTGGGGTCTGTCAGGCCTGCCGGTCGACCGCCCGGTCGACCGGCCAACGGTCATATTTCAGACCGTTGTGCCATCGGTCGACCGGTCGGTCGACCGAGGAAGGATACAGGGAGCAAGTCTCTCTATCCGGTCGGCCGCTCGGTCGACCGGGGCCTTTCCAGAGAGCAGAGCTCTCTGGACGGTCGACCAGGTCTGTCGACCGGCCACCTGCCAGAACTGGCGTGCACGTCTGTGCACGTCGGTCGACCGTGACGGTCGGACTACTTCAAGCTGCGGTCGACCGTCCCGGTCGACCGGCTGAAGCCAGGAAACAATGTTAAGGGATTAAAACTTGGTCTTTTTGGTTGAAGTAAAATCCCATAAAATATAGAAAAATCTACAAAAATAAGTTCAATATAATACTTTGATTAATCAAACATGCTTGCACAAAATCAAGACATGTTACAAACAATTTGAACTATTTTGTAACTTGGAAATATTGGCTCAAATGAAAACAGTATTTTTCCAAAACTTGATTTTTCTAAAACTTGTTTTCCAAAACTTCACCAAATACAAAAACAAGATATTTAAACTCCTTTTAAAGCATAGTGTGTATGGATATGATCCACTACACAAACATGGTGAAATATCTATGTTTTTGACATTAAGCTTTAAACTTGGTTTTGGTTAAAAGACATGTATATGAGAAATACCAAAAACCAAAATTATATTTTGTCAAAGAGAAAAATCTTTTCTAAAGCTAAAATTCTTTAATGAAAACATATCTATCAAGAGTGTGTGTGCATATGTACTTGAGCAATACACCAACTACTCTATCCTTTACATTTTAACTAAAACAAAATCTTCTAAAAACAAACCTAGACTCAAGTATTCATCTTCTTGAAGTCTTCACTTGAAGCCTTCTTGACTTGGTCCAGACACCGTGCTAGCTCTAAAACTTGACTTTAAATCCTTTGTTGAAGCTATGCACCTACTAAGATCTTGATCATGAATCTGTCACTAATTAAACACAAGATCATTAGTATACATAACTACATGAGTTAATCATCATCAAAACTAGAGTAATGGGCCTTCGGGCCAATAGGTTATCCGTCAAAGACGTTCCTTAATTAAGAAACCACCAACCTTCGGGCTTTCGGCCTTAATCTCCTTCCTAGACACTGATTTGGCAGGAGTCAAATTCCAACACCTTTCCCCCTTAGGATAATCTCCTAATTGAGTCCGAGATGTCCCTGGGCCAACGTCTACTCATTTTTAGTTAGGCTTGGGTTAGTGAGTGAGGAGATTGTTTGTGGGCTAAGGGAGGGTAATGACTTCCCCACCTTATCTTGTTTATAGGACAAGCCCTTAAGTCAATTTAGTGCAGTGTACAAGTATATAGAAAAAGTAACATTCAAGCAATCATACAAGAATGAGCCTTATACTAAATGCTATGCACACATACCTTGGCTCCAGCACTCTTCAACAGTAAAAGAAAATGAAATGAAATTGACACGTGCCTAAATGCAAAGTCTAAATCATTTTTAACATTTATAATCAACTTTTTACTGTTTTGTTAAAAAATATATATATACAGTGAGTCAAACAAGGAGATAAATGCTACAGATATTTAAACTATGTAATTCAGCCAACCTGCAGAAAATACAAGTTAGTAGTTCACTCAGTTTGCCACAGGACTATAGCAAATCTGAGGGCTTCTTGGCTCTGCTTTCTTGAGCAGAGTCCAAGGCCACTTATGTGTCCATAGCAGCAAGAATTCCTTATTGTTAAATCTGTACAAAAACAAAGAAGAAAGTTAACCAAAAATGTAAACTTTTAAAGAGAATTGATTACCGTCCCTCCCCGGCAACGGCGCCAAAATTTTGATTGAGGTTTACCTGCACACAAAATACAGTATTTCAGAACTTCAAAATAGAGATGTGCAAGTGCTCAATTCTACTGCGATAGCAAGTGGCTATGCGGGTCGTGATCAACAAGGAGGGACTAGCGATGGAGCTTTTTAGTAAGTCTTCTTTTAAGATACAAAGTTTGGTTAAAGTTCTTCTTTGGTTCTTAAAAAGAAAGAGAAAAAGAGTTATAGTTAAGTTAGAAAGAAAGCAATAGATGGAGAAGGTGGAGAAAAATGGAGAATGATTATTTATAAAGAAATGAAAAAGGAGTGATGAAAGAAGTGGGTGTTGGTGATCTAAACTAAAGAAATAAAAGAAAAGAAATAAGATTAAAGAAATACTTACTTGGAACCCTTGCATGTTCTACCTTGCTTCGGAGACGTTCAACGCATAAGCCATAGGATCGAGCTCAGTCCCCAGTCGCATTACATCATCAAGACGAACAAGAATGAAATGATACGGAGTCTTGAGGAGGAGAACATCATCATGAATTATCGTTGGCACTCACACAAATTAACATTAGGAGTTCTTTGTAAATTATCATAATTCTTTGTATACCTTCTGATCGGGAAAAAGTAAGCACAAAAATAGGTAAAGGAATGTGGGTCGTTGTTACTGCTTTTGCGATTCTTCCGTAGTAGCAAAGTGGCTCTACGGGTTGTATCCACAAGGAGTGAGAGTGATGAAAGCTTGATGCGGCTTCTTTGTTCAAGAAAAGAGAAAGTTCTTTATTTCAAAGAAAGAATTTAAAAATGAAAACAAGTTAGTCTTAAAAATTATTTTAGAATGATTTTGGTGGTTTGTAAAATTAGATTTTCTTAATAGTAAAAACGCATGGCTAACTTTCAACTAAGTGCTCCCATTAATCTCTAACTTCTTGAAGATGTAACCTCACGATGGATCATAGGCGAGCATAATCTTATGCATAGGAACTATTCACGTGGAAATCGAGTGAAGTTCTTCCTTCAACTTAGCTTAACACGACAAAACTCAGACATTCCCTTATCAAGATGCAATAGAAGGCGAGAATAAGGGAAGACACAAGTGTGAAAATACACCTAGAGGGGGGTGAATAGGTGTAAGGCTAATCTAATGATCAATAATGCGGAATTAAAAACTTAACGCAACACACTTAGTGTAACCAACGAGTGTAGCCGAATTCCCGATAAAGGGCTCTGGACTAACTCCTCTTGATTCCTCTAAATAAGAGTTGAGGTGCTATGTAAAGCTCTCTTGGTTAAACACAAGTATGGGCACACAATCAACACAAGCATATATATGATATGAAGCAATGCACAATGTAAGAGAGAAAGTTAGAGAAAGTGGATCAAACGCAAACACCGAGATATGTTTCGAGGTTCGAGCACACAGCTCTACGTCCCTGCCGTCACACAGAATGATTTCCACTAACTCGTCCACACAGGACTTCTCACACAGGGAACCTCCATTGAGGATTTGGGTAAATACAACCGGGAGTACACAACTCCTCTATCCAACAAATATAACCTCTCACTTAGAGTCAAGGCACAACTCAAATCACCTCTACACTTAGAGGGATAGGCACAAAGCCACACAAACAACAATCACCTCACACCTGAGGGATTCCAACGCAATCTCTACCTCTCACTAGAGGGAGCCAAACACCACTTCTACAATCACCTCACACTTGAGGGATAACAGCTCCACCTCTCACTAGAGGGATATCACAATCAATGGAAGGTTTACAACTTAGTGATCACAAAGACCACAAATAACTTCTTTTCTCACTAAACAAAGATCCTAATAGATAGGATAGATAGATGATTGAGGTTTACCTGCACACAAAATACAGTATTTCAGAACTTCAAAATAGAGATGTGCAAGTGCTCAATTCTACCGCGATAGTAAGTGGCTATGCGGGTCGTGATCCACAAGGAGGGACTAGCGATGGAAGCTTTTTAGTAAGTCTTCTTTTAAGATACAAAGTTTGGTTAAAGTTCTTCTTTGGTTCTTAAAAAGAAAAGAGAAAAAGAGTTATAGTTAAGTTAGAAAGAAAGCGATAGATGGAGAAGGTGGAGAAAAATGGAGAATGATTATTTATAAAGAAATGAAAAAGGATAAGCCATAGGATCATAGGATGAGCTCAGTCCCCAGTCGCATTACATCATCAAGACGAATAAGAATGAAATGATACGGAGTCTTGAGGTGGAGAACATCATCATGAATTATCGTTGGCACTCACACAAACATTGTTATACTAATGCTTCTGGATTCACTTGCATGCTCATCAAAACCAAAAGAGGTAAAGTAGAAAGAAGAAGAAGAAAATAAAAGTAAAGATGAACATAAAAAAAATTTATCTTTTATTGCTTGCAGAAACGATGGAAGAAAGGAGGAGGGTACATCGGTGTCACTCTCAACATAAGCCTCTCTCTCTTACTTACATGAATCTCAATCTAACCTAAGCTTACATACAAATTAAAATTACTTAAAAAGAAAACAAAAACCTACACTACAAAGAGTGAAAAAACTGGACTAATTCCTATCTCTGCATGGTCGTCCCCTGGAGGCTCTGAAAATCCCAGTATTTATAGGCAAAACCCAACCTACAGGATCATATGAAGATAGGGGGAGCAAACGCTCCCCCTAACTCTCCAACAGAGCCGCAAAAACGCGGCTTTGGTCGCGTTTTCGCGGCCAGGTGTGGCCAGGTGGCCACACCCTGTTGGTGGTGCTCCCCGGTTTCTTAATCTGTAATTATCTTGATTTGGATTTGCAGTTTATGTTCGGGATTTTGACGAAATGGTCTTTGATCCTTGGCTTCAACCGATCGATTCAGGGAGGATTCTTCTCAACCGGTTTTCAACCTCTCTGATATGCCAAGATTTAGCCCTGATTCCTTGATTTCGAATTTATTCTGAATTAAGTCAGGATTTGGTGGGTTTTTGGGCTCATTTCTCTTCACTCTCCTTTAGGAATGGGCCTGCAAATAAATTAAACATTTAATTAGGAAAATGCAGAGTTTATTCTATAATAAGTAGGAGAATATGATATTAAATGTGCAATATTAGTGACCAATCAATAGATAAGCTCAAGTGTGAGAAATAAAGAGTTTGGAAATCAAAACTCAAAGAAAAACTCTTGAGAAAACTTCTAAAATAAATATAAAGTGAAGATAAAAAATAATCCCAAAGACTTTCTTTTTCTTTGAATTTTTCAACCTTTTTAAAACAAATTAAAGATCAAATCTTTAAGCTTAAAAACTCTTTTGAAAACTTGTATTAAAACACTTGTAAAGGTGGGAAATTTAGATCTTAAAATTCTTGTTGAAAACAATCAAGAAATGGGGTATTTATACCCTCATTTCAAATCTGCCCTCTGGCAGCTGAAAAGGGCCAGATTGCCCTTCCGGTCGACCGACCGATCGACCAGTGAACGGTCAATTTTTTGACCGTTGCGCCTACTGGTCGACCGTCCGGTCGACCGAGCTTGGATCCAGAGAGCAATGGCTCTCTGGTCAGTCAACCGCCCGGTCGACCAAGCTGATACAGAGAGCAGAGCTCTCTGCCGGTCGACCGGGTCGGTCGACTGGGGCCATTTCCAGAGAGCAGAGGCTCTCTGACGGTCGACCGTTCTGGTCAACCGGCCCATCAGACTGGCTGCATGCACGTCCTGTGCACGTCAGTCGACTGGCCCGGTCGACCGCCCACTGCTACAGTCGACCGGTCCGGTCGACCGGCAGTCAGCCAGTCTAGCCTTTATAGGACTAAAAACTTGGGTATTTTGACTTCAAATAAATCCCATAAAATCACATAAATTTCACAAAAATTAGTTCTTGTTATATCTTTGAAATACAAACATGTTTGAGTAAAAATCAAATCATGTTACAAACATTTTGAACCATTTTTGTGACTTGAAAATTTTACCTTATACCAAAAACTGTATTATCCAAAACTTGGATTTTTGAAATGGAAATCCGATTTTTCAAAACTCATGTAAATACAAAAACATGATATTTAAACAACTTTGAAGCATATAGTATATGGATAGAATCCAATATACATGAAAGGTATTATATCTATGTTTTTGACATAAAATCCAAAAATAAGTTTTGGAAAAATACAAAACTCTAAACTCATGAAGTAGACTATCAAAATAAGTTTTTCTAAGTATATGTAGTATAGATGTATATGGATCAAATCTAATATACATTAACCCATGTAAACTTGTTTTGATTCTATCTATTCATGAAAACTAAGATCGGTTAAACCGAAAACCAAAACCAATAAACATAAAACGTGTGTGTGCTGTGAATTTGAGCATATTAGACTATCTAATCTTTACAATGGATCTAAACAAAATCTTAACTAAACAAACTGAAGCCTTCTTGTCTCCAAGCCGACTCGATCCAAACGCGTTTCCCCGAGCTTGACTCCAACTGAGTGCTAGATGTGAACTTGACACTCGAGCTCTCTCCAAAATACCTTTGTTGAAGCTAATCACCTACTAATAGCTTGATTAAATATCTGAAACTAAATATCACAAGATTATTAGTAAACTATAACTACATGAGTTAATCATCATCAAAACTAAAGTGGAAGGCCTCTGGGCCAACAAAGTGCACTAATGGTATCGGGAAAGTTAAAAGGAAAATTTCTACCTTAAAAAAACAAGTATACAATTAATAGATCATCAAAAACCCGTTAAGCATGAAATATAAGAAAGCGAATACTTGTATGTAAGTTAGAGTTAGATATCTCGTCTTAAGATATCATAACTCTTGTTTGCACAAGACTTATTTGACACTATTGACTCATATGAGTTTATCAATCAAATTGTTAGAGATTAGGGGGTTAGTAGTTAGTTAGCCATGCAATGAAAGAGTTAGTTAGACATGATAGTAAAAGAAACGACAAAAGAAAAGAAGTAAGGAGAAAGAGAGTTACTCTAAAACAAGAAAGTAAAAACAAATGAAAAACACGAGTAAATGGAAAGAAGAAAGAGAAGTAGTTACTTGTATTAGCTTATCACCTTCAAATATAACTTTTACACACACTCTCTCTTTCATTCTAATGGCTAAACTAATCTAGAAGAAGAAGAAAAACAACAACTATAACTCCAAAATCAAACTAACATAAAGATCCTAAAACATTGGATCCCCCCAACTGAAGAACCCCTGGGGGGTATTTATAGGCACCAGGGGAAAGAGGGCCAGGGGGACAACACCTGGCCTAAAGCACAGGCGCGCCAGCGCCCGTACGGTTATGGAAACGCAGCCTGGGCTGCCTGCTGCGTCTGGTCTTGTCTGTCCCCTGTCAGGTGGATCTTCTGGTTTCTAGATTTGATGCTCTGAGCTGATAAAATCTCCTCCCTAAGGTCAATGGCTATTTGGTAGGCATTTAATCACTCATTAAATGATGATTTAGGGTCTTCTTCTTCATTTGCACACCATGGACCTAGGATCAAGCAAGCAAAGCTTTATTAGCAGAAGTTTATATCAAATAAATATACGGATATGATAAAATTATGCAAAATTAGAGACTAATCACATCCCACCCTTATCTTTTTGCTCATCCCGATCAAAATAAAAATAAGAGAATTATTACACCACTTTCGCAGGTGACGCGATTGCACTCAACATGTGCAAGAAGCCTTTAAACCTCTAGGTTTCTCCTAGAGGAAGAGTGTTGTCTCCTAAGGGTTTTGAGCGGATTGCACCCACAAAATCCAGTAAGTGAAGAAAGATTTTTAGTTGTTAGCAAACCTCTTTCAAGAAAAAAAACTTTCAATCATCTAAGTAAAAATGACCGAATGATGTAAGAATTAGGTTCAACCCTCATAAGTCCTCCTATACTTTAGCTTTCATAAAAGAAGAAATTATGATCTTTCTTTAAATTTAGAAATGATCTTGTACTTCTAACTCATTCTATTATTTTGCTTTAGATAGACATGCATAATGTGTGAGTGAGATGTGATTGGGATTTTCAACTCAACTTTGAATATCATTTAATTTTATTAATATTTATCTATTACTTTTGGTTCCATTGGGCTTTCTACTTTACTCATGTAACACATATCAAACCGATGACTCCCAAACCAGATGGTTTTAGGGCACCAGGTGGAAAAAACACCTCTCAGTTCAAATATGCAAGTAGAGTAGGCCACGAAATCAAGATTTACTTATATATTATATATATTTATTGTTTTTTTTGCGTGAGTAATCATGCTTCTTGAGGCACAATTATCCAGCATTTTTTTTAGAGTTGTGTCTCTAAATCTCAAGCATGTGTGTGTGGTTTATGCATATTCTATTAAGGCTACATAAAAGCTATAAGTTATTTTCCTTATCCCTCCCAACTCTTAGTCAAACCAATGTTTCATTTTTAATTGGGCTAAAATGAAGATTCTTAATAAGGTTCCCTTAATTCCTATAACTTTTTGGTATTTTTATATAGAGTATGAAAATTCTTTTTTCATTCTGGAAATTTTTTTTTGAAAGTAGAAAGAAAAAGAAAAAGTAAAAGTGTTAGCACCCCCCTACACCTATCAAATGTATTGTCCTCAATGAATGTCATGTAAATGCAAATGCAATAAATATAGTGAAGAAATAATATTACCGCCTTCGATGCAGGCCGGCCAAGTGCGAATAAGCGAAAGAAATGTCAAAAAATATAGAAGGGGTAAGCATATAAACAATAAGTACATTTATTTTTATATATAGTTGCGGTGTGGATGATGGTGGTTAGATGTATGAGGAGCAAAAAGAGTCAGCACACTATCAGCCTGTGATGCATGCTCACTGATCAAAAAGGGCTTCAGTCTTTGCCTATTCACTTTAAATTCTGTGTTGTTCTTAGGATCGACAATAATCACAGCACCGTATGGGAAAATGATGCACACAATGAATGGTCCAGACCAACGAGTCTTCAGCTTTCCCGCGAAAATGTGAAGCCTCGAGTTGTACAGTAGAACCTTGTCTCCTGGGGAAAAGTTTTTTCGGTTTATGATCTGGTCATGAAAAAGTTTCGTCCTGCTTTTGGTGATCTGAGCGTTCTCGTTGGTTTTATTCTGTATCTTCTCTAATTCCGAGATCTGCAGTCTTCTTAGCTCACCAGCCCTAGTTAGATCAAAATTGAGTTGCTTAATGGCCCATAGGGCACAGTGTTCTAACTCGACTGACAGATGATAGGCTTTTCTAAATATGATTATATAAGGAGACATCCCTATAACTGTCTTAAAAGCAGTGCGGTAAGCCTACAATGCATCGTTGAGTTTGACTGGCCAATCCTTTTGGTTTGTCCGACAGTCTTTTCCAAAATGAGCTTGATCTGTCGATTGGTGACTTCAACCTGCCCATTTGTCTGGGGATGATACGGAGTGGATAACTTGTGATTGATGAAATATTTTCGCATCAGAGCTTCAAAAACTCTATTGCAGAAATGACATCCATTATCACTAATTATCGCTCTAGGGGTGGCAAATCGGGAGAAGATGTATTCTTTGAGAAATTTGACAACCACTTTGTTGTCATTGGTCTTAGTTGGCACAACTTCTACCCATTTAGAGACGTAATCTACAAAACCAAAATGAACCGGTTGACAAAGGAATTTAGAAATGGTCCCATGAAGTCGAAACCCCAAACATCAAAAATTTCAACTTCAAGAATCGGGTTCAGGGGAATCATGTCTCTTCTTGAAATTTTCCTAATCTTCTAATAATTTGCACATGTCTTGCAAAAGCGAAATGAGTCTTTGAACAAAATGGGCCAGTAAAACCCACTCTGTAAAACTTTTTCTGCAGTCTTGCGGGGACCAAAGTGTCCTCCGCATGCAAGTTCATGGCAAAAGCTTAGCACATTCCTCTGTTCTTCCTCTAGGATGCATCGTCGAATAATCTGGTCGGGACAATACTTAAAGAGATACGGCTCTTCCCAGAAGAAGTACCGTACTTGGGCAAAGAAACGACACGGTCTTGCTTTGTCCAGTCAGCGGGTAATTGTCCAGTGGCCAGGTAATTGATTATGTCCGCATACCAGGGTTCCTTGAATATGGCCAGGATGTGCTCGTCTGGAAAATCCTCATTGATCGGAGCTTGTATGATAGGTGCGTTCGAAATTCATGATAGATGATCAGCGATCACATTTTCTATACCTCGTTTATCCCAAATTTCCAGGTCAAATTCTTGAAGTAAGAGGATCCACCGAATCAAGCCTTAACTTCCTTCTTGATCATGAGGTATTTTAGTACTGAGTGATCCGTGAAAATTACCGTCTTTGAGCCTAACAAGTATGGCCGGAACTTCTTTAACGCAAAGACAACGACCAAGAATTCCTTCTCGGTCGTTGTATAATTCTATTGGGCGTCATTCAAGGTCCTACTCGAGAAGTAAATCATGTGCTGCCTATTGTCGATGCGCTGTCCTAGAACAGTGCCAATAGCAAAATCAGAGGCATCGCACATGATTTCAAATGGTTATGCCCAATCAGGAGCATAAATAATAGGCGTAGAAATAAGTTCTTGCTTAAGTTTCTCCCATGACTTGAAACATTCACCGTTAAAATCAAAGGGCACGTCCTTTGCAAGCAGATTGTTAAGGGCCTAGTGATCTTGCTAAAATCCTTAATGAACCGTCGGTAGAACCCAGCATGCCCTAGAAAGGATCTAATATTTTTTATGCTTTTGGGTGGCGGAAGCTTAGCAATTACTTCTACTTTAGCCTTGTCCACTTCAATGCCTCTCCAAGAAATCTCATGGCTAGGACAATCCCCTGTCTCACCATGAAGTGACATTTCTCTCAGTTCAGAGTTAGGTCTTTTCCTCATATCTTTGCAGAACCAACTCAAGATGATGAGGATATTGTTCAAATGAATCTCTGTAGATGGAGAAGTCATCCATAAAAATCTCAAGAAAACGTTCTAACATGTCTGAGAACAAACTGAGCATGTACAGTTGGAATGTTGTAGGAGCGTTGCATAATCCAAAGGGCATGCATCGATAAGCAAAGGTTCCAAATGGGCAGGTGAACGCAGTCTTTTTCTGGTCTTCTGTAGCAATGGGGATTTGATTGTACCCCGAGTACCCATCTAGGAAGCAATAGTACTCGTGTCCAGCAAGGCGTTAAAGCATTTGATCGATGAAGGGTAGCGGGAAGTGGTCTTTTTGGGTGGCTGTATCAAACTTTCTATAGTCGATACAAACTCAAACCTTAGTAGGCAGTCTTGTTTGCACCAACTCTTTTTGCTCTTTTCAACCACCGTGAAGCTAGCTTTCTTGGGGACCGCATGAACAGGGCTAACCCATCGGCTATCAGAAATGGGATAAATGATCCCATTATCTAATAGTTTCAAAATTTTCACTTTTATTGCCTCTTGCATGAGTGGGTAAACCTGCATTGTGGATCCCTCCTGGGAGTTGCTTCATCGGTTAAATGAATTCTATGTTGAACTATGGCTGGACTTATCCCTTTGATATCCTTCATCGTCCATCCAATGGCTTCCTTAGTCTTTCCAGAATAGACATTAAGCTGTTCTCTTATTGCTCAGTCAGGTGGGATGCTATGATGACTGGCAGGGTTCTCTTCCGCCTAGGTAGGCGTATTTGAGGTGTTCAGGTAAGCTTTTAGCTCTAGGGAAGGTGTTGCTTCATTGGAGGTAATATCCGAACTTTCAATCCTGTGATGAGGTACACTTGGCTTGACGCCCAGTCCACTGCCGAATCTACGAT